>JARQWA010000093.1:0-102401 GCA_030294605.1 Ambrosiella beaveri
GGGGGGGGGGGGGGGGGGGGTATTTGGTCCTGTTGGTTGTCGTCATTCGAGATGGTAATTGTAGCTTCTCTCTGTAACAGTTTTCTGACAGATTCCAAGTGGCGGGCGGCCCAAGAATTGAAGCTTTTCGACCATCTTCACCTGTGGATTTATTCTTTGATTCCAGGAATGAATTGTACGCATCTTCCGTAGGACTCCGTCAGCGAGCACCGTAGTGAGGCTTCTTGTCGTAGATACATTGCCCCTGATTGCACTCTAGAGGGTTGTAATGGAATTTCTTCAGATCATTAAATACCCAGGAGTCACAGGTGACAAAATGGCGGCGATGGATATGCTGAATAACGTTACTTGATGTGAAGGGTTTTTTTTAATTTACAAAGTCCAGTATCTTTCATATAGTAGGGACACTTGTGTTCATTTGGATTAGTTTTCTTTTGGCCATTGCCTATCTGTCGCTGGTTATCACGTGGCTGGTCATCGTGATCGTAATTTCAATGGTCATAACCATTGCCGGAGGCGTTTGTGGACCGTCGAGAATTCGAGCCTTCATCATTCCTTCTTGACCGGGCTTTTTTTTAGCAGTACTTTGCTTCGGCGTATCGTCACTGGAGCTCTTTCTTTTGGTTCCAGGGTTTCCAAAGATGTGAAAGAGGAAATTTCTCAGCCGTTTGAATTTGTTGGTAATCAGATACTCGAGAAGATCCTTATGTTTACAGAGGATTGATAGCCAGGTTGATAGAAAAATGAAGGTGGCTATCATCGGGAGCTGGGGTTTCCAGGTTTTATAGAAGAAGTGAAGGCGTAAAAGCAAAAGTATATCAAGTGCTGCAGGGAGCACAGAGACATCGTAGGTACCGATACAGCCATTGTTAGTCCATTGTTTCCAGTAGCATTCTAGAAGTCTGGAGGCAACAGCGGAAAGAATTCTTCTGTATAAGCCAAAGAACAGTTATGAGATCAAGATTGGATGTTGATTCTCAGTCAAGTGTCTGGAGATTGAGACATTGACACCAAGTGGAAACTGCCTTTGCGGCATCATCAGAAGATGACAAGAGATAACCAGTAGTTGATGAAAACAAAGATCATGGAGGCAAATTGAAAAAGAACCAAAGGCAAAAAGTACTCAGGATTGTATGGACATGACTTAAAAGGTAGGTAATGAAGAAGATAACATTAAGAATATGTTTCTTCAGATAGTGTAACGGGTGTAATTTTATAGAGTAGTCAGCTTTTTTTTAAACCATGACCTCGTGTCAATTAGCAGGTGTAGGTCTACGCTCAACAAACATCTACAACGACAGATGTGTTGTTTGAAACAAACTATTTGGGTGCTTGTTCAAAGGCTATGTTTTGAAATCGTGCCCACTTCTTGGTTGCAACAGCCAATTACATTGCCCCTGTGCTGCGCTATCATGTTCAGGCAATAAAGAAATTGGCCCTTTTGGGTTGAAAAAACCAGAGAAGGCTTGGCTCTCTATATCTCTGGGCCTGCTTCTTCATCTTGTGTCAACTTGACCCTCATATATCCCACATAGCCTTTCAATACTTAGGCTCTGTATACCAAAACAACGGTGAAGCCTGTAATATGTGTAGACCATTACAAGTTAACATAGGCAATATCCCTCTAAATACATTACGTCATTGACTAATCTGTCTGTTCCACTGCATGTACATATTAGGCACCATTAATTTGTAGTTTACTTTTGCCCAACCACTGCAAGTGTGGCTCTTGTATTCAGGGGATGATCATTTTGCATAGGTCTGACTGAATATGGGTCAGTAGTCCAAGTATTTCTTATCATAAAAAACCAGAACAAAAGTTCTTCAATTTGCTGTAGAACCTTTGTTGAGTGACTCTTCCAGTCGTGTATATCAAATTAAAACAACTATTTCACAACAGAAATTGCCCATACTTCTGTCAATTTCCATCCCACCTCAACAACTCAACCCGATGCCGACCTCCGCCCGCCCCTACCCCGACGGCAACATCGCCATCTCCTCCGGAATATAAACAACCCAGCGTCATCACTCCACCTCTATCCCTATCGCCATCTCCCGTCTGTCGCCGCGTCAACCGCCCATTCTGACCCCCCACATTCTGATACGGGCTAATGTCGCTGGCCAACGGGTATCCACTCGGGCATAACATCTTCCTGTACTCCGGGTGCACCGCCAAGTTAGCCGCGGGAATCACAGGGTCCTTTTTGTCTTCGGGATTTAGTAGGCCCAGTTGGCCTACAGGGTGCTCTCACGAAAAAGCAATTTTGGTCCACAGTTTAGGCTTGGCAACAAGGCCGAGGGCGGACCAATCAGCAGCAATTTTCTTTCTGTGCTCCTTGTTCTTGACGGCGAGGGTCCTGCGGGTGTAGAGGACGACCCAGGGGCACAGAAGCATCCAGTTGATGGTACCCAGGCGGAATGTCGATTGCCCGGTCATTAACCGGGAGAACCGAAAGTATGATTCGGCAAATCCTGAAATAGGGAAACAGGGGAGGACGACGATTATGGAGATGACCCACGGCTTGAGCGTATAGCAAAGGGAATTCTCGTTGTTTGATGAGACGGCAGTGATGATTTCGGCCGAGGTGTACGACTTATCGGGGCACAGGCGCCAAAAAAAGACTGGATCTTGAACCGTTTTCAGTCTTGACCTCAATATATTTCTGCGCTGTGGCCTTGTCGGCAATGATCGTCCCCGGAAATTCAATACCCGTCGCAGTCTGAGACCCGAGCCAAACGTCACCAGTGACCGTGGCCCCAAGGGCATGCCCGGTGTACGGAGTGCTGCAACTTGCCATGATATCTTCATAGTAGGAGTCGGTGGACGTCATAGGGGCATATGCTCGCTGGGGACATAGTAGTCGGTGTATGTGTACGTATAACTGTGTCCGGATGCACTGGAGACCGACGTAGACATAGGAGCCAGCAAATGCGTCACCACCGTGAGGATATTTCTGGAGACGGGCACAACCCAAGTGAGCGATGTACTTTGCTTCGACCATCCAGTTCTCTTCGGTGTAGCCGTCATAGGTGGAATCGTTGGTTGTGATCTGGTACTTGGAGGTTGGAATGGCGGGGTCGTAGGGGATGGTGATTTCGACCAAGTGCATGTAGGACTTGTCTTATGTGTACGCGCCGGCCGCCCCGGACTCGGTGAGCGTGGTCGTCAGGATATATGTTGGTTGCAGCATGATTGTCGAGGTTTCTTCGTCGGTGTAAGTTTGCGTTTTGTGGTAATAGGTGTTGGTGTATATTTCGGTGGTATAGACTACTGACGTCATGACATATTGAGTGATGGTTCAGAACTGATCGGTGTAATAGTTGTCACTGTCGTAATATGCGGCTACCTTTGAAGCAGCGCCAAGCGCGCCTAGTTCAATTTTGGGTTTGTTTGACATTATCTCGATTTTTTCCTCGCGTCTGTCTCCGAGAAGGATACAACTTGTGAAGTTGGAGCAGATGTCTGCTTCTGCGTTGTGCCACACGAAACAACAAATCAAAAATCACAATTTTTCAAAGAAAATATAAATAAATGAAAGAATCAACCGACAAGAAATTACCCCGAGTGCAAAAAAAAAACGGCTTCTCTCAAATTTAAATGACTTTAACTCTCCTCACGATCATCATCTCCCTCTACATCATATTACGCCCGAGTACTTAGCAAAACCCAGAAATTCACGATGCTAAATACCAGGGCACAACCGTGTCGTCAACATCTTGTGTCACCAAGACATCATTCTATCAATCTCAATTTCGTCGCTCAACACCGACAGCCTCCACGGTACAAGCTCTCTCCCTCTCCTCGTTTTAAAAAAGCTCGAAATAAAGAGGGCTTACTTACGACCGGTCTTATCGCTTAATCGAGTGTGATGTTGTGAACTGGATGTCGGTGTTTAACCCGTTAGGGCGCCATTGAACTGGGGGTACCTTGTCTTATAAAGAGTTCTCTGCCGGGCCTGGACCAGGGCGGGATCGTCTAGTCGATGTCAAGTCAACAGGGGATTATCAATAGAAGCTATATAGAAGCTTTTTTTTCTTGTTACTAGCGAGAGGGCGAGAGCTGGTGGGTATTGTGTCCCTGGGATGAACGCTTAAGCGATGTCAATTGTTGATCAAAGTTATCCTTCACTGGCCGGGGAGCGATCATAACGTTATTTAACTCTAAACATTTAATCATCTGCTCATGGTTACACGGATCCATCCTATTGATAGTAAACAAAGTAAACAAAGAAACCAGCCCGGTGATACAAGAACCAATGGAGGCAGGCGCAGGAACAATTAATTGCATTCTTCATGATACATAAAATTACTGCAAAAGAAATAACAGAATCAAAGGAAAAAACGGAAGCTCAGAACCGGAGTCGAACCGATGACTTTAAGAACTGCAGTCTCACACGCTACCACTGCGTCATCTGAGCCTAAAAATCGGAGAACCTATCTCTATTTAAGTAGTCTACTCTAGGCCAGCTCAGGAAGAAAACTAGCCATGCCTCTAAAGTTAATGCTGGCATCTGATCATAATTTCATTATCTATAACGTGTCTACGAGTATACAATTGTCATGCCCTCATCAAGTCATACACACATCCAAAAATCTACCCCCCATTCAACTTCCCCCTCTCCATCTCATCCCTCACCAATCCCAACGCCTCCTCCACCACATCCTTCCCCCGCCTCCACGTATATAACGGAATCCCCATCCGCTCTAATTTATACTGCGCCTCTCTCAGCCGCGCCTGCCATGCCTCGATTTTCTTCAACACGGCAACCGGCGTCGGGGTCTCCGGGGTCGTTGAATTTGCCGCGCTGGTCATTGCAGCGACGGGGGCAAGCGCGGGGGTTAGATGGGGGTGGGATAACTGGTGGGTGGATAGGGAGATTGTTAATTGGTCGGATTCTGGAGTTCCAATGGGTGGGGTCTGCGAGCTTGCGGCGCGTCGTCGGGGCGGGGGGGCTCGGCTGGTGGGGGGATCGTTATATGTGGGCAGGTTGAGTAATGATTGTTTTTGGATAAGAGCTGGCGGCGATTGTGTCGCTGAGGTATTCTGGCTCTGGAGGGCAAGTGGCTTCTGCGTAATGGGAGGCGGGGCACCTTTGAGACCGGCCGGTTTGTTTGGCCGGGGTGGTTTTGATTTAGTGGAATTGTCAGTGTCGGTGCGGGACATTGGCGGGGGCGGAGTCGACGGGATGTCGTCTGAAAAGTCGATCAATAACTCCTCTTTGAGAGATGATCTTGGTGGCGGTGGCGGTGGAGGCGGCGTCGATAATGACGTGGACGAGTTAGACGGGAGACCGGACGGCATGCGCGGAGGTAAACTCGGTCGTCTGAGAGACATATCGGATGGTTTCCGCGGGAACCCTAGCCTGCGGGCTTCCTGGTTGTTTTCGGGCATGGTAATGTCACGGATGAAGATGCCAAGGACATTTTCTGGATACAGCATGGCCAACTCCGTGTACAATTCCAGATCCGCCTCTCCGCTATCACCAATAAGCAGGAACTTCCGAGCGGGGAAGTCCCGAACCAGCCGCTCTAATGATGGCCGCTTCCGGTCCGCCGCAGACTCCCATATGCCCTGGAGCATACCATTGTACTGCTTCAAGTGCATCGAGCCGCGCGGTATATTAGCCAACTTGAAAAACGTAGTCAGAAGAGGGTACACCTGCCACGGACTATTGGAGACATAGTGAAAGTCCACGCCCTTGGCCGCCATAGCATTATACCAGTCAGAGATGCCCTCAATCGTCATATTCTCTATATCACGGACAAATGTATTGCGCAGTATCTCCTTGGACCCGCCAGTGACATTGGAGAACTTTATAGTGTCGTCAATGTCGCTGATGACGCTGATTCCCCGGGGAGGCAAAAATCTGACATCGACACGCTTACTAAGACCACTGTTCGACATGTGCTCATCGACCAGTATCCGGATACTGGTCGGTACAAAGTTCAACGCTACTCGTGCCATAAAGTGGCCAGATTCGTCGGTGTATAATGTCCGCGCCTGGGATAGCTCATTATTATAAAAGAAGACTGTAACTGGCATCTGATACAACGGCGTGGTCAGAAACGGGGATATACGCGTCATCAGCGTCTGATTTGCTGCCGCAATCTCCTCGGGGGTCATATCTGGCCCCAGAACCGTCGACATTGTCCCGGAAGTACTGCCTGCGGTGCTGCCCGTGGTACTCCTCCAAGCGGCAAACGACAAGTCGCTGCCGCCAGCCGATGGCCGCTGCACCTGACTCTGTATCTGCTCCAACTCGTCAGCCGTCAACCCCGCCTCATTCACGGCCTCCTGATCCTGCCTGAGCGTCGGGATTCCCGACATCGACTTGGCCAATGCCACCATCAACCGCATACGCTTCGTCAGCGGTGGCTCCTGCGGCGTATATAGCCACCCCCGCACATCCACATCGACTACCGCCCGCTCATCCGCCGTCCTCTCCCACTCGATCAGCCAATACTCATCATCGCGAATCCCATTCGCTACCGGCATCTCGTCGCCCTCGGCCGTATACCGTCGGCGCGGCGGCGGCTTTGCATGTTGCTTTGCGTACGTCGGGAAGACCAGCAGGTGCTCGCGGCCCTGTGAGACAATGCCGGAGTCGGGGAAGGCCCCAGGCATGTGCTGGATGTCAGCGGCGTCGTAAGTGAAGGCGTCGCGGGAGGTAGCGTAGGTTTCGCGGACGGCAGAGGCGGAGGCGCGGTAGGCAGAAGCGGCGAAGGCAGCGAGGCGTTGGCGGCGGGAGCCACGTTGGCCGGGAGTTGTGTCGGGGGCGGAGCTGCTGGTGCTGAAGGCGGCCCATGACATGGTGAGGGTGGGTGGGATTGAGTTATGACGTCGATGGCGGGTGTCGAAAGGTGAGATTGCTGGGCGGATTATGGATTGCGCAATGAGGTTAGAGGCCCAAGGTGTCAAATTTCCACATGAAGTGGTATTAAGTGGATTTCAGAGATTTTTCGGAGTTGAGAAGAATGTTATAAAATGGTCTTCCGTGGATAAGTCGCCGCTGACGCTGATTTTGTCGCAAGCGCAAGGTGCGGTCAGATGTTTAAGATGTATGGTCAGGTGGCTTAGTCATAGAACGTATGTATTGACTGAAGCTCAAAGCTCAGGTGTAAGAATGGTGTTACGGATGAGTCCGTGATGCCAGCAACCTCGACGGCTCAGTCGGTATGTATGCAATTATGAAATCAACGTTGTCACGATTACGGCTCATCTGGAGCCGAGTTATGCGGAATTAACCAGGGTCCCGGTTCAGAACCCTAGCCAACCCTTCCGCTAGTATCAACTAATAGATAATCTGAATCGTATTCTCGATAGCCCTACGATACGGGTTATGTTAGATCCGATTTCTTGCATCTGCGATTGCTCGAAAGGCTGGTCGGCAGTATTAAGATCTGTATGACGTTGTTTTTGCCCAGCTGCATAAATCATCCACGTATGCCAGACTGATGATCCACTCATTTTACATTCATCCTTAATAATATATGATCAATCGCGTCAAATATTAACCAACATTTCGGGCCATCTCACCATTGAAGAATCCAGTATCAAAATCCCAACACACCATTCATTGACAACCACCAACTGACTTGCATGATATTGCTATGACCTGGCTCCCGTTCCTAATCCCATCCTTCCTGCTTTGCTAAATCTGCCAGACAGACATCTTATTGTCGCCGAAATTCTTTTTGAATTCCCGGCGTTATCACCACTATCGCACATGCAGACTATATAAAGACAATTTCATTTTCCGTCCCTGTCAACACTCTCCCAATCCTACCCAGCACGCCACCAACGGGTCTACCACACCAAGGCTCGCCTTGAGACGTTGTGCAACCAACACTAATAATGCTCCCGTGTCCCAATGACGGAAAAACATCGTCAGTTAAAATAGTAAATTTGTTTCTGCATCTTCCAAGGTCACCTTTAGGCAGTCATCGGCGGGGAATATCCAACGAAAGCCACTGAGTGGATCGATTACCAAGACTTCCGAAGGTGCCGAGTCAGTGGGGACAATCAATTGTGGAGACTCCGTGAAGTCGTGGGCATTTTGGTGCGCGATGATGCCGTTGCAGATTGCCGGGCTGGCTGGCTTGGTGTTGCCTTTTGTGATATACATTGTCTTTTTGGCGGTTGGCAGTATTCCGTTTTTTCAAAGTCAGTAAGTGTTCCGAGACACTGGCAGTGTAGCATTCCTGTAAGGAAGGCTCATGCATGTGGATTGTGATGTGACTGACATCGCCATACAGATTTCTTTATGCAAATAACATCAACACTTTATTTAGAGATGACCTGGAAGCTCCCGAGACCTGGGGCTTTGCTCGTAAGTTTAAACGGGATATTCAGTTCGGGCTGCTTCTGACACTGTCTTAATCAGATAAGCAAGTAACATCGTTCAATATCAAAACCGGTGACGGAGAATCTTTGTACGCTTGGCACATCCTGCCACTGTCACTGTATAGTACCAAAGAAAACATCATTACTACCGAGTCTCGGGAACTACGTCGGGACATCACCCAGACGGAAGGATTCCGGATGCTCAAGCAGGATGCTAATTGCAAGGTTATAATCTACTGTATGTTTTATTGCCTTGAACCCCGGAATAAATGAGAGCTTTACTAACGTTGAGTAGTTCACGGGGTAAGACAAGGAAGTAACAAACGTCAAGGCATGGTTGTTGACAACATCGCTTCAGAATGCCGGACATCTAGCAAATGGCTGGCGCCCACAAACCTACCATACCTTGACTGACCACTCCGATTACCATGTCATTGCATTCGACTATCGCGGATTCGGCAAGTCTACCGGCCATCCTTCCGAAGACGGGCTAATCCAAGATGCCAAAGCCGTCATTGACTGGGTCATGACAGCCACCGAAGTCCCACCCGAAAACATCGTCCTTTTTGGGCACAGCCTTGGCACCGCTGTCGTCTCTGCTGCCCTGGAACATTATTCCAATCATCAAACCACGTTTGCGGGGACCCTCCTCGTAGCGCCGTTCAGCACTTTACCCACGCTTCTGTCCGGATATCGGATACTCGGGACCTTCCCTGTGCTGGGCCCGCTGGCTATGGTTCCGCGAGTTCGGCGGTGGATGCAGAATATGATTTGGGAGAAGTGGCCGAGTGTGGAGAGACTGACCAGGACTGTCAAGATTGCACCGCCGGGGTTGAGGATCACGCTGTTGCATGCTTTGGATGATTTGGATATCCCATGCAGCGAGACAGATGTCATCTTTCATGCCTTAGCTTCGGCTATGTCGTCGGATACACTTGATCGGGCATCGTTTGATGATATATTGAGGGGTTTGACGACGGTGACTGATGATGGTGGGGCTGTTACGACTTGGGTTGGAGAACCTGACGTCGTTGTTCGGAGGGTCATGTTCCCGTATGGAGGTAAGTATATCATGATCTGGTCTCGGCTGGGATAGCGTCATTAACATCGGTGTACAGGCCACAATCTTATTTCGACATGGGCGCCCATGATTCTAGAAACACGGAGATTCTTTTACCAAGAGACTGGGTATGAGTGGGGGCGTCAAATCTCTTGATCCGATTTATATATTATTGGGTCCAAGATTGTGGTATTTTGTGCTCATGCTTTTGTTGCACAAATCACATGTGATCCTTGTATTTTGGCCCCTGGTGCTAAAGCTTGATCCTGATGAAATCCAGATTCAACATGTAAATTCGAGTGATGAGCAGATCAGTGACTGTAAATAAAAAAGATTATGCTTGAAATAGCAGATACAAGAATGACATCATCAGTGAAAATAACAGTCATTCTATCGTCGCATCACCATATCCAATTTGCTTGTGGCTGTCGGACACATCAGATTTAACCCCACCACAGGTTCCGATCACCAATGAGGAAGGAAGACCCCACATCAAGTCCAACCCTACTAAACTGGCATCTTCCATCAAGAAAATAGGAAAACAGGAAAACAGTAGCCCTGTCATCTTGAACTCTGCAAAGTCACTAACTTTTTAACTTCGCAATTTTGCAGCCGCATAGGCGAGATTTCCCGCTAATTCTTTCGTATCGCGCCGAGTCAGTTCCGACCGGTTATTCTGCTAACCATAACATCACCACCCGCTACTTTAATTCTTGTGCGCCCACCTCTCTATCCACATAACCGAAGACAACACCATCCACAATGTCCGACAAACCTACTGAGGCGGCCCCCACGGCTGAGCCTCTTGTTGATTTCCCCCCTGCCGACGCACCCGCCGACAATGATGAAAACGACGACTCTGACGACGATGAACCCGAAATCACCACCACCGATGCCACCGGCGTTAAGAAAAAGAAGAAGAACAAGAAAAAGTCTAAGAAGAAGAACTCTGCCGCCACCGCCGCACCCGAGCTTCCTCTTGATGTCGAGCGGGCTAAAACTGCGCTCGAGAATCTGCCGGAGGAGCAGATCTCGCAGTTGCTCAAGTTGAACCCGGCGTTGCTGGATGAGATTGCTTCCGGGAGCGCAAGGGGTATCAAGTTGGCGCAAATGCTCAAGACGTTGACTTTGCAAGATATCATGACTGGGTTGGCGACCAGTGGGCGCAATGTGAAGGATATGGGCTCTTACAAGTTCTGGGCTACTCAGCCGGTGCCGAGATTAGACGAGAAGGTTGTCGCCGTGGAGGAGGGCCCTCTCAAGATTCAGACTATCGATGAGGTGCCGAAAGAGCCCATGGCTCTGTTGCCGGCTTTTGAGTGGTGTGAGGTTGACTTCACGGATGAGAAGGAGCTGGCCGAGGTTCACGCTCTGTTGCAGGGTCACTATGTTGAGGATACCGAGTCCACTCTTCGCTTCAACTACTCCCTTGGTATGCTAAAATGGGCCATGATGTCTCCCGGCTGGAAGAAGATGTGGCACGTTGGTATCCGCGCCAAGGAGTCGAAGAAGCTTGTTGCTTTTATCTCGGCTATCCCCGTCAAGGTCAACGTCCATGGCAAGGAGTTTGTCACCAGTGAAGTCAACTTCCTGGTCGTTCACAAGAAGCTCCGCGGTCACCGGATAGCACCAGCCCTCATCAAGGAAATCACTCGCAGATCCAACCTGCAGGGTATCTGGCAGGGTCTGTACACTGGTGGTTCTGTCCTTCCCCGTCCTGTTTCTACATGCCGATACTACCACCGTGCTCTGAACTGGACTAAGCTTTACGAGGTTGGCTTCAGCCCTCTTCCCAGAGGAAAGACTCCTTCGCAGATGGTGGCGAACTTCAAGCTGCCTGACCAGACTAAGACTCCTGGTCTGCGCCCCATGAAGGCTACCGATATTGATGCCGTGCTTGGTCTGGTTAGAAAGTACATGCAACGGTACGAGTTCGTGCCTGTGTGGACCAAAGAAGAGTTTGTTCACTGGTTCCCTACAGAGACTCCTGAAGGTGAAAAGCAGTTCTTCTGGTGTTATGTTGTCGAGGTATGTTGAACTATTTTTCTAGAGTTATACTGGATTGCCCTAACAAATTTGCCACAGGACGAGAAGAAACAGATTACCGACTTCTTCAGTTTCTATTGCCTTGAATCCTCTGTTATCGAGAACCCTAAGCACAAGAAAATTTGCGCCGCCTACCTCTCATACTACGCTACCAACACTCTCTTCAACGACAATAATGTAGTCAAGGCCCTTGCCGCCGACCAGAGAAAGATTTGGAATTCCCTTCAGGGCGTCAAGTCCAAGGTTGAGAAGGAGCTTTCCGAGAAGCCTGCGGGCGAGCTGCCATCCGAAGACGAGGCCAAGTTCGCCAAGCCCAAGCAGATCTTTGACGATACCGTCAAGACTCTGCAAGACCTGCGCAAGAAGGCTCTCAAGGCCCGGTTGAACCTTCTTATGGACGATGCTTTGATCCTGGCAAAGAAATATAAGTTTGACGTCATGAATGCGCTGTCGCTCATGGACAATGGTCTGTTTTTGGAGGAGAAGAAGTATGGGCCTGGTGATGGGCAGCTTCACTACTACTTGTTCAATTACCGCGCAAACCCCATCTCAGGTGGTGTTGACAAGAATAACCAGCTGGATAAGGAAGGCCTCAGTGGTATCGGTATTATCATGTTGTAAATAGGGAAAATGTATACTGAATTTTTTGTATTGTGGATATCATGGATTGGTTTCAAGTAAAATAGCATCCATTACGCATGAATCTCGCAAAATTGTAGCACGTAAGGAAGGAACGGTTTGGTTGATGTCACTGTTCACCAGTCAATGAAGTCTGATGGTTTAATTTGTGGCAGCCGGGATGCACCTTCCCAAATTGTTGCTGTACCTGGCAACAGGAGGGTTCACCGCCCGGCAAAATTTTGACAGCTAGGCTTAATGAAGCTTGATAACTGATGAGGTATGAGGGCATGAAGTTCAGTCATTGTAATTGCATTGTCATCATTACAAAATTGTTTTTAGATCTGTTTGTTTTCATTTTTGCACTAGTGTCCTTGTTGAAGCGAAACTTTTCTGTAGCCACCGAAAACTATTATCTGGTCTGCCTACAACTTGCCTGACGTAACTGATTCGAAACCACGAAGCACCAATCTCCTGACGATCTCAACAAGTGGCCCTCTTTTTGCAGCACTGGGCCAATCATGCACACCATGACCTATTAGTCCCTCAAACATAAAACTCCTCGACAAAAATGTGGTCCAGCACGCAAATCCCCTGGACCCGCTCCCACAACCTCGTAATAGGCGGCGTCGCCATCGCCTCCGTCGCCTCCGCCGGCTACTACTACTACACGCACCGCCGCACCCACGATGCGCTCCCTTCTAACCGGCTCCGCCGCATGAATGCCCTCCGCCATCCCAATCGGCGGTCTCGGCATTCCGACTCGACATTTGCAAACGGCGAGGCGGCCGAGGCGGCGGCGGAAGCAGAGGTACCGGTGGTGCAGGAATCGGACAGGTCGGATGATGAGATGAATGATAATGGGGAGCAGGAGGATGGCTATGATGCGAATGGGAGGGCAGGTCATAATATTGTGGGATTGCTGTTTAGGGTGTCTGAGGATAATGCAAGGCGTAATTCGTGGGTGCATCGGGGGTGCCAGTGTAACAGCTGCAATACGGTGCCGATTCGAGGGATCCGGTATCGGTGTGCCAATTGTGCAGATTTTGATTTGTGTGAGTCGTGTGAGGCTCAGGGCCTGCACAATAAAGCGCATGTCTTTTACAAGATCAAGGTTCCGGTTCCCCCGTCGGGCCCACGGATCATTCAGCCGGTGCTGTATACCGGGGATCCGGAGAACTGCAACAAGAATCTGCCTAAATCGATCATCAACAGGCTGTGCCGGGATACTGGGTTTGATCGGGCGACTCTGGAGGCGTTGTGGGAACGCTGGACATTCTTGGCTAACACGGAGTGGCGGGAGGACCCGGATGACTTGTGTATTGCGATAGATCGGAAGACGTTTGACCGGTGTATTGTTCACACTGGAAATGGAGCACACTTCCCGCCGAACCTGGTGCATGACCGGATGTTTGCTTTCTTCGACCAGAACAATGATGGACTTATCTCGTTCCGCGAGTACCTTGTAGGCTTGAATCACCGCAGTCAGAAGGACAGATTGAAGGCAGTGTTCCAGGGCTACGATATCGACGGCGATGGATATGTGGATCGGAAGGATTTTTTGCGGATGTTCAGGGCCTACTTTGCAATCTTCAAGCATATTCACAGGGAGATTCTGGGAGGTATTGACACCCAGGTCTTGTCTATGACAGAAGCTCAACACATTATCAACGGGCGGACGCCCATTAGTGGCTTCTTTGGTCGCGAAGAGAACTCGACGATATTCGAACGCCCGGAGAACACACTGCCTGGAAAGATCCGACTACTGGACGGTAGCTATGATCTCATGCCGGACGTTCACGGTTTCTTGGACCAGTCGAATCCCGAGATAGTCTCCCGGGCCGAAGTTCTTCAGGCTGTGTTCTCGGCTTCTGCGTTGAGGGAGTCAACGCAGACCTCTCATGCTCTTCACAGTATGCTACCTACTGCGCTCCTTGATAGTCCCAACAATTTGAGACAGATTCTCGAACTGGTTACTCGGTTGAACGGCGACCCCAATGGTCAGCCTCCAGAAAATGAGCCTACTTGGGAAGAATTGACCGGCGAAGCCTCCAAGTATGCGGATGATAACGGCAAGCTACCGGAGCCTGTCCGGGAACTGTCTCGCCGCGTCCGCTACAAGATCAACGAGCGGTGGAAGAAGCGCATGTTCTATCTGGATGTTGAGGAGGGAACGCCGATGCCTGGAGGCGTCAGTGAGGATGATGACATTGTTGATGCCATTCAGTCAATGGTGTATCCTGAGGCCGATAACGACGACTTTGAGATCCCCACGCACAGGCCCATGTCTACGCGGTCCCGCTCCAGCTCCAAGGTCCGCTTTGTCGATGACGGCGATGACCTTGAGACTCGCTCTAATGCTTCGACTTCTTCTCGCAGTATCCCCGAGCGCTGGGGTGGCTTTGATATCCCCGAAGCCGAACGGGACTGTGGCAAGGAAGTGCTCTATGTCACTGCTCAGGAAGCCTTTAATGAATTACTTGATACTTTCTTTAAGGAAAAAGAGGACCTCGCCCTTAAGGCAGCCGAGACCCGGGAAGTCAGACACCAGTACAAGAACATCCTCGAAATGCTGCCTCCTAAGAGAGAGATGCCACCGATGACGTTCCTACATCATATTGTTGACAAGAATAACCCGGATGCCGAGCCCGTCGTCACACAAGATGACCTCTTCCACGTCATTGGCATCCAACCGCTTCAGCGAACCGTCACCGTTAGATTCGACGACGAAGAGCCTGAAGACGCCACCGACTCGACCAACTCGCTAAACGTTGAGTATTCAATGGCTAACAGCTCATCGAACGCCGGCAGCGACGTTGGCGAGTACCGAGACCCGACGATGCCGCAGTTCAAGCCGGCGACGGTAGAGGAGGAGGTCCACATTGAGATTCCTAGGACAGTTACTCCGTGTAAGAAGGTAGGGGCTTCGAAACCGCTGGGGGATATCACGGAGGCGACGTTGAGGAAGTGGAAGAGATATACGGATGCGGAGGTGGAAGCGGTGGAGAGGAGGGGTTTTGGCAAGTTGAGTTTTGAGGAGTTTGAGAAGATTTATCGGGCGAACGAGAAGCATAAGAACCGGATTGATTATCTGGAGACTTGGATTGATATTTGTATGATTTGAGGAGAGGGGCGGTGTTGGGTTTGTACTATTAGTTTCTGCAGTTGGGCAGATGGTGCCTGGAGTCTTTATTCTTTTTCCCGGTTATATCTTTTCTAGTTTGCTGTTGTTGAGTTTGGTTAGACCTTGGGATACCACTTTGGCCATCCTAAGTTTGTGTATTATCTTCTATTCATTAGATGGGTACATTTTAATATTTTTCTGGCCATTCATAAATGTTAATTCATCATCTTTCTTCTTTAGTCCGTTTTATCGGAGTACCATCTAGGGTTAGTATTATAGGGTTGTGTAGTGTTGCCTAGAGAGGATAAAGTTCCCACGTGACCTGGCGTAAACGAGTATATTGTGGGGATGCTTTTGACGCGGTCGCGATGCGTCGGTGACGTCGTTGTTTGTGGTGTGTGTTTCTGTGTGGATTTTTTTGCTGTTTGGACAACATTTGTCTGAGAGTCGATATTTTATCTTACGTTTGTGAACTTGGGGGATCCTGAAAATTTGGGTTTTTTTTCTTTATTTCGAGAGCATGATTTGATGAGACGAGTGAATATTTCAATCGAAGTGGAAAAACATGTGGATTCTCGAGAGCTCCGGGAAGAGCTTTGGCGGTAAGTATGAATCGATAATTAACGTCAACAAAACAAATACTGACAAGGCTGCAGGTCGAAAATTGTGGTTGAAACCAGGAAAACAGTACCTCCTGGGCCGGACAGATGGACAATGTAGGTTATGACGTCACTGGTGACTTTAGAGGGATATTGACTGATGGTTGATGATGACAAATTACAGCCGGGGAATTATCCATTGCACATAAGACAGTGTCGAGGAAACATTTGATGGTGGAAGTCGGCGAGGTGCAGGAGGGCGAGGCGGTAAGTTTTGTGTGGTGCGGGGATTGCCGGGTGGCGGTCGATCTGGAGCTGACAAAAAATGAATAGCAAAATTTGGCAGGACGGTCAAAGTTGACGGTTGAGGATTTAAAGAGTTCAAAGGGGTCAGTATTGGATGGGGGGAAGTTGGAAGGGAAACAGGTTATTATGACACCCTCCTGTGAATTCCGCCTCGGCAGCAACCCCGAAATCTTCACGTAAGTTCCATCGCCATCCCGTCCCGTCCTTTGGCACTCCCTACTAATTTGATCTCAATCAGCATCACCTGGACACCCGTCGTCCTCATCTTCGCCTCCATCTCCAAATCCTCTTCGCAGGCCAACCCTCTCTCGACCCTCCGGGCCACCCTGGAACCCCTCGACATCAAATTCACCACCTCGTACGTCCCGCAAACTACACACGTCATCTCGCGAAAACGCAACGTCCCCAAGGCCCTCCAAGCCCTCATCAACGGCAAGTTCCTCGTCACCCCGGCCTTTGTCGCCGCGTTGGCGCAGGCGGCCGAGCAGCGGGGCGACGACGGGCAGTGTCTGCTCGAGAAAGATTTCAAGGCCGGGTGGCCGAGGGAGGTTGAGTTTGTGCCGCCAAAGGGGCAGGAGGCGGTCGATAGGGAGGTGGGGGCTTTCCTGCCAAGGGTGGAGAGGAAGGGGGTGTTTAGGGGGTATACGTTTGTCTTCGTGCAGGAGGCGCAGTATAAAAATTTGTTGGGGCCGATTACAGATGGCGGGGGGAAGGCGGTGTATCATCCGGTGATGCCGCATGAGACGATAACGGAGCAGTTTCTGCGCTTTGTTAAGGACACGGCGTGTGAAAAAGGAATGGGCGAGTTTACCGATGCATGTCAGGGGCCGGGGGTTGTTCTGGTGCGGTATACGCCGGCGGAGGGCCCGGATATTCCGTGGTGGATTCAATTTATACAGGAGGTTTCCTTGGTGTTGAATCATCGGCAGATGGAGCAGAGCGAGTTCATTGAGGCCATTCTGACTAACGATGCGTCCATCTTGAGACGGCAATTGCCAGAGAATGAACAGGCCATGAGGCCACGAGGAGACAAGGGAAAGGCTCCAGTGGGCGGTGTGTTTGTATCAAGGCCCGCGAGTACAGAGAATACACAGGTCGCTGAGACGCAAGATCGGGGCAGTTCAGCACCGTCAAGACCATGTAGGCGGAAACCGGCAACCAGGCGCTTCAAGGGATTTGACTCTGACAATAGTGACGAGGGCGATACTGTGACGTCATCAATACTGAACTCGACACAACCGGCAGGGCAGTCGCAGGTGGTTGCGCCAGTTAGTCAAGAGGTTAGCGGGGTGCATAGTGTGCCGTCTACTCATGAACAGCCGGTAGGCATCAGTCCCGTTGACGTTGCGGATGACTCTAATGATGGGTTATTTGTCAAGGATGGGCCTGCAGATGGTGTCAGTCAGAAACAGAGTCAGAAGCAAAGTCGGCGGAAGAGACCGGCGGATATCTTTATGGACGACTCCCTGATGGAAGATATCACCCCCACGGCCGCCGAAGTCAAACGCTGCAAAGTCATCTCGGAAGCCCCCCTCGTCAAACTGGAGCCCCCTCCCTCTCCGGAACCCGAAGTTCCTTCCTTATCTGAAGTCAAACCTCTAGCCACTACCAAGAAAAAGGCCAAAGCCCCCATTGACGTGCTCGAAGTAGCCCGCAAAGCCCGCGAGGCCGAGGAGGAAAAACGCCACCTCGAGGCCCAAGATCTCGCAAATCTCCCCGAAAACTTGGACATGTTGGCGATCCGGCAGGGACAACCAGTGGAAGAGATAACACTTAGACAGCCGAGGGAGGCCCGCAAGGGCGATGAGGAAGAGGGGCAACGAGAAGGGTGGGATCCCCGATGGAACGGGAGGCGGAATTTCAAGAGGTTTCGGCGGAAGGGGGAGCAGGGGGGGCCACGGGCGGTGGTGTCGAGGGTTGTGGTGCCGATGGTGCAGGTGGAGGCGAGGGGGGCGAGGGCCGACGATGACTTTTTCTTGCAGGAGGGTCACCTGGCGGGGCGCGCGGTGGAGGCGCCTGGGGACCCAGATAAGGAGAATGCGGGTGAGACGCAGAGGAATGGCCAGTCAAGGTTGGGAAGGACGGAGTCGAGGAGGACAGTTAATGATAGTGATGAGGAAAGTGATGAGTTGCCGGAGATTCAGGAGATCTCAGGGAGGAAGAAGGGGGCAACAGCGGCGGTGGCGATGGGGAGTGGAAGGGTGGAGACGGGGAGGAAAGTGTCACAGAAGAGGAGGCAGGAAGGGGGGGAGAGTCAGCCGCCAGCGAAGAGGAGGGTGGTTAGACAGGTGGTGACGATTGATGATAGCGATAGTGAGGAGGAGACAAGGTTTAAGTTTGGGCGAAGGAGGTGAGGAGAGACTGAGAGTTGGAGATTGTAAGTAAAGTCTATTAATTTTGGGTATTTGTTTAGGATCTATGGTCTGGTAAATGTACAGTAGGTTCTATGTACGAAATCAACAAGGAGAATTACGTCAACACAGCACAAGTTACTGGGACTCGGAGGTTCCATCGGTCCGGACCGGTCCATTCCGAGCCCCCTCTCTAATCCATCCCGTCCATCCCTCTGCCCGCCTCTTCCCCCTCCTCTACCAAAATCCCCACCAAACACGCCTGCAACATATTCTCATAATTCACCCATGGATGTACCTCTCCATACAACCTCGTCGCATCCCTCCCCGCCCCCCTCATCAACTCCAGAACCCCCCCCGGATGAAACTCCGCATACGGCGTCACATTGTACACCTTGCCGCCCAACACCATCCATGCATCTTTCCCCTTCCGCCCTGTCATCGTCCGCAGTTGCGACGGTGTCACTTTGAGGTAGGGTGTGGCCGGCGGCACGCCGCGGAGGTCGGCGTGCGGGCCTGAAATGCGCGCCCAGTCGAGAGGGGAGTGGCCGGGGGTTAACATTACTTTGCGGGAGAGTTTGGAAGGTGGGGCGTTGTGTGATGGGGGCGGGACGAGGCCAGAGGCTGAGGATGAGTCTAGGGGGCCGCGGTAGGGGGTGGGGCTGGAGGTGCGTTGGGGGGAGTTGGCGGCGGGGAATTGGGAGATGTGGGGGGGTCGTAGGGGGGTGGATGCTGCAGAGGGTGGGGGCATTAGGGAGGATGACGATCGGGGAGTAGAACGAAGAGGTGATTGGCGGGAGAATGGTCGCGGCGGAGGGACCATCGTGGAGGGAACGGACGGCTGAGGGGGGAGGGACGGGGTGACAGGGTGGGAATTGAGGGGGCCGTCGAGGCTGAAGGCGGGGACGGCGATGGAAGTGTGGGCGGGTGTTGCCTTTGGCGTTGACTGGTTGTCGGAGTCGACATCGGGCGCCGGGGTATTATCCGACGAGGCCGCCTTGCTTTTGTCGTCCGGCACATCCGCCTTGTTGCCCTTTTCTTTTGTCCTAGGGCCATCGGGGTCCTTTGGCTTTAGGGTTGCTTTCTTCAAAACGCCGGGGAGGGACCCTTCGGGCCGGAAGAGGCCTAGGAATTGCCGGCGGAAATCAGGGTGGACTAGAATGACGACGGCCGTGGCCAGTATCAGCGAGATGCCGACGTAGCCCATTGCTGCTGTTGCCGATGGGTATTATTATGTGATTGGCGCCGGAGAATGTAAATGAAGGGATTCCGGTTGGTTGGCCAACGAATGGTACGTGATTTGGGAAGGAGGATCACGATAGGTTGAGTGAGAATGAGCGTGAGTGCGTGAGCTGTGAGATGACTGTTTTGTCAGCAATTCAATTGAATTGGGAAAAAGACCCTAAGTGGGTTTCTAACCCTAATATTGAAGATTTTGTTCATTTAACCTCATTAAACGAGGCTAGAAGATGAATGTTGTGTGACCCTTGGTTCTGATTGTTTGATAACAGAAGGGCCAGATTGATGGTGGCGGAGTCACGCTGAACGTCGGGATTGGCTTCGCAATTGCGGACATCGGGGAGACAAAGTTGGCTGCGGGCAAACTTGGCAACTTTCTTCTGATCTGATAGTGACCCCCTTTGATTACCCCAGCCTGCACAACCGGATTTGTCTCCCTTTGGTAACCCGTACTTCACATGCCAATTGTCAGAGTTGCTTGTTTGTTTATATGTGAATGTGGTTGCATCTTGTTAATTCCCGGGGACTGTGGGAATGTATGTAAATAAACATCGTGATGTACTTTATCTAATCGGCATCTCCACAATAGTGGGAGAAGAAAAAAAATCAACGGATGACTGGCATGATAGAGCCACCACAAACCCAGTCATGCTGTGTAATGGCATGAACTCGGGTGGCCATAATGCACACATTATAGACATTCTAGAAGCAGAGTGCATGTGACGCTATGGGCAGACCCCAATTTCCAATTTGTGGAGAACTGAGCTCACTTGCGGATTGTCTTTGCTTCTTTTTTTTTGAGATGAATTTTTCAGAGTAGAACAATATCTGGTCTCTGCTATAGCTCATCATTGGCAAGGGCTTCATGGTCACTGTCATGGGTTGAAGCTTTTAGATGCCGAAACCAAGAAGTAGTGATGATGATGACGACTGCTTGAGGGTTGAGAGTTGAATACTGCTTCTCTAATTGTTAGTCCAACTCACCGAGGTCAACAAATCAACAAGAACAAGGCCATGATTCATCGTGATGGAGATTTGAGACGGGGAGCACAAGTAATCCCGGTAACAGCAACACGGGGGGCCCCTTTCGTAAAGATTAAAAGGCGAACCCCCCATATCAGATTGATCTTTTGCCCCAATATTATTATTTATATAGATATTATTTATTTACCAGTAAAGGTCATCAATAGTCATTGTTCCATGGTCTGCCTCGCCAGACATGAGGCCAAGACATGTGGAAGTAATATTTATCGATGTAGATTATAGCGAAAGGTTGTCCCCTCCCCTCACCCCCGGACAAGGTCAAACTCGCACACATAGGTGCCATCCCACGGGGCCAACTCGCGTAGGGAAATGTCACATCATTTACTCACTGGTTGTGCACCATGACCTTTGGAGCGATGGGAAATCCCGGGCAGTCAGGTTGGGCGATGACATGACTGATGGCTATTTGGGATTGCTTTATGCAGAATGATGATGCTATAGTGTAGACATTTGCGGGGACGAAGACAAATTCGAAGACTCAAACTGGGCAATCGATGGCGCTTGCTGTTGACTTGATGGATGCGGGATTGTTGCAGTGAGGCGACTGGAGGCGATTCGGTGCAGATGATGGATGTGAGGGATCTCTCGCAGTATATGCATGATTGGTTTTGGTAAGACGATGAATAAATGGGGAGCAGTAGTTCGCGAGACAAACTACAGTCTTTTTTCGACAAATGCGCAACATGATGCCACTGTCTAACAATTAATGGTGATCTACTGGGTTGTTCCTTGTGGTCACATGACTGAACTTACTTTTCCTCTTCTGTTACAACAATAGGCAACTACCTAAATTCCCCACCAACGGTACCTTCCTAAATTTACTGCCGTAACACCGGAGTTAATCCATAATGTCATGTGCTGATGGTGACTTGTCACTATCACCAATATCCGTTGTTAGTCCTGGTTTGGCTGTGTAAATATTTACATGAATGGAAAATTCATCTAACCATCGGGTCCATGTCTTATTATTGGGCCCAAGCGTCCATAGTCAGCCACATGTATCGACTCTATCTCATTCGAAGCGAAACACCAAGCTATGGCATGTATCCTGGGGGTTAAAACAATGAGGCCCTGTCTACTGGTAATGAGTATCTTCTTTCTATATATCTAGTGTTGGTTATTCTCGGAGATGGAAGGAGAAAATCGTGTGAGGGGAGTGGCTTGATTGATTACGAAGCGAGCAGGGTGCTGTTCATGCCAGCCAGGAAGAGGGCGGACAGGCCGGGGAAGGGGGATGCTTGGCGGTTGCGCCGTGATAGTTGATTTGGGATGAGGAATTATTGGAATTATATATTGGGGGAGGGTAATAAAGGCGGGTTGTGTCCGGTTTTGGGGAAAGATTTGGGTTGCTGTACTGTTTCCCTTGGTCGAGTTTTGGCTGTGTCTTTGTACTATCATGACATTAAACATTTAGAGTTATCTGCCACACACTCTTGCCAGTCTTTGCTTGTTTACTCATTACTTAATTTCTTACATACTTTAATGTTTTATTCTCAATACTCACATCGACCATCTCGACCATCTCGACTCACACATCGTCTCGCACTTCCACTTTAGGCAGTCCCTCTTCTCCTGCCCGCCTACTCCCCCTCCTCATTCCCGAGTCCGTAACGAGTGAATTCTTTTACCCGCCCCCTCAATATCCTACCTCACCACCACCAGTACTTCCTCCTTCGAAAATCTTCTCCATCTCGCATCTCAGCAATCTTGCCTCTTCCCCCGGCCATCTTGATCTGTCCTGCAGCACACCTTCTTGGTTCACAGCTGCAGCGCATATGCAACTTGCGATCCTACGACTTGTTGCTTGACGAACAAACCACCAGAGCGCCCACATATAGACACATCGGCGCGCTTGAGAACAGAGAGATAGAGAGATAGAAAGAAAGACAAACAGACAGGCAGACAGACAAGGAGCCTCTGCAGCTGCATCTGTCTATACGTCGTGGGATCTTCTCCTTTGCGCATCTCTCATTACTTGCAAGTGTCATGTAGTTGACGAACTGCCTGGTACTTTGAAAGTGTAAGAAAGACTGGGCTGGGCTTTGTGCCGAGTTGACTTGGGATTCGGCGGTCAGGCGATTATTTTCTCATGGTAAAAGTTTTGTCTGGTTGGGTTTTTTTTTTTTTTGCAGATTCTTGACTTTTGTTTTATCTCTTCATCATTGGATTATTCATTACGCTGATATCAATCTTTGTTGCTGCTTCTTGCGTGGATCTTGGGCTGCAGGTTCGCTATTCTTGCTCCAGATCTTGATTTTAATCGAAAGATTTTTAGAGGAGGGCAGCCCACGATCTAAGGACTATCAATCTACAACCTCAGCAAGTTCCAGTTGAAGGTCCAGAAACACATGGTTTTGTCCGGGTGAACTCGGTGCTCTCCATCTCAAAGTTACACACATACACACACGCACACAGTGTCCTTACCTGGAATTCCCTTCCCAGCGATTCTCAACCCAATCATCGAGTCCCCTCCAAACAAACAAACGTCGGTTGGCATTCCCAAGTAAACATTTCCGGCTTATTTTATTTGCCAATCGTCATTCATCAAGCTCTTGGAGAAGGCCGCATTCGAGAAACATTATTGTTTTCTTTTTTTTGCGCTCAACTATTTTTGTCCAAGCCTCAGTTGCTTAGTGCTGCTCTTCACCGCCTGGACTGCCACATTTACAATGCTGCCAGTACCAGTCTCCAGCCTGTAAATTTCCTTGATTCCAGCGGAACAGCCCCCCTGAGAAATTCCGGATTTAGCACATCCTCCCTTGCCTTCCACGCCAACTACAGGGCCTCGACGCTTGTAACGACCATTCTCTCTTCCCATTGCCGTCGCCCAGCAAAGGCACAGCAAAAAAAAAGTTAACGGCAGAATTAGCCCACCCCCGCCAATTTCTCCCATATTTTCTTTCTGCCTTGGTTCCTGGGCAGAGCTTCATTTAAGCTTCATGACCAACCAAACCCAAACCCGTCGTCCCGCCCGCCTCTCCTCCTCCTACCTCCCACCAAAAACCCTACCTTTGAACAACCATCCTGTGGGAGCCAAAATCTCGCCCCGCTCCGTCTCCTCTCCAGTCTCCATCATCCGCTCCGCAACCACCACGACTTCTTCATCATCCCCGAGGACCGCCAAGCCGACCATCGCATCTTTAGCCCGCGCATCCACTTTTGCTTCGCGGACACGGACTGCGGCGGCCCGTTTTTCGAGCTCGTCGTCGGTTGTTTCAGTGCCTAGTTCGTCTGCTGCTGCTGTTATTTCGTCGGGTTCTCGTCGTCTGTCTGTTACGGGGTCTACCATCTCTGCTACTGCCACTGCGTCGGACGCTGTTCCTGGCGTTGTCATTTTGAGACCCGTACCGGCCTCTGCGAGAACTCGCTCGACGAGATCGTCACTTGGTGTTTCTTCTTTGTCTTCTTCGTCATCACGAACTGACAAGTCAATAACAGCACAATCATCGTCAAAAAGGAGTGGTTCGACGGCTTCAGCTTCCACAGCTTCTAAATCGCCCACTACTAGTCCGTCTTCGTCAGCGGTCCGCCGGTCACCACCCTCTTCTCCAAATTCGCCCCCAAGACAACATGCACAAAAGTCCAGCAGTATAAAACGCGGCGCTAGTTCTTCTGCCTCGACAAATTCTCCACCAACCAATCCATCACGAACAACCACTAGGCGAGCTTCTACGACTCCAGCAGCAGCATCATCATCTACTACAACCGCTACTCCAGCAGCGCCAGCCACGCCAAAATCTGCGACTTTTTCACCAACTGCAGCGCTGCAAGTTCCTGCAGTTGCAGCCACTACCACATCAACCCTGTCTGCAACCTTCGCATCGTCATCTGCGTCAGCCGTCTCCCGCACATCCCAAACTTCAAAGACGTCCAAAACATCTCGTACCTCGGCTACGCCCCCGACGACCGACTCTGCAGCAGCCATAAATACAACTCCGACCGCAATCACACCGCCCCACCGCAAGTCGACAACCACACCGACCACTGACAAAATGCCTCCTGTCGTCAAGGCCGCCTCGACCATCGGGACCACTTCTCACCGATCAAATAACCCCCTAACGCCCAAAATGGCCCCGTCGAAAGGAACCCGTGTCGCTTCTTCGTCCGCTACCCCGGCTGCCCGCAAAAGGGGCAGTCTGACCACTGGGGAACCATCGCCCGTGCACGACTACCCACCCCCGACCAGTGCCCCCAAAATGGCTAGCAATATTACCCCGAGATCCGGCCCCCGTCAGCATCGTGTTGATAGCTCCAATACGACTCCTCTCGGTACTCCGAACCCGGCTCACGATTCATTTGACATCGACGCCCTTAGACGCCAGGCTTTCAGTCCCCCGCAACCAGCGACACCCAAGGATGATCTTGATGCCAAATTTTTCTACGCCTCTGATGTCAACGCCAAGTTGCCGAGTGCTCCCAGACTAGTTCCTCCAACCCAGAAGCAGACTGGCTTCTTATATGCAAATGGTGGCCAGGTTGAGTCTCCCACACAACGGCATCCCTCATTGAATCTCCCGTACAAGGCGTCGTCACAACTTGGTGATGATCTGCCCAGCAAATTCTTCTACGCCAATGGCACCCCTGAAGTTGAGCCCAGCCATCGCTCGTCCACTTCCAGTTCAAATGTCTCCAACACTTCCCGATCACGACCGGCTTCAGGTGTTATGCCCTCACCGGGCTTTGTGGCTGCTCAACGGCCAATGTCTCCTAAGAAGCCCTCCAGCACTGTTGGCGCTCCCCTGAAGCCTCCGGCTCAGAACCGCCCAATGTCCATCTCTAATCCTCCTCCAATGGCTCCTGGAAATGGCTCTGCCAGTCAGCGGAACAGTATGGATGCCCACCAAGGTCGAGGACATGTGCGCTCCGGTTCAAACTTTTCACAATCCGAGCATAGTTCGGGACCCACGAGCCCCCAGCAGCACCAACGACCTTATTCAAATGCCTCCAGTGCTATTCCTTCGCCTTCGGTTATGCAACCGCATATAACCATGGCTTCCATCATGCAGTCTGCCGAGGAATTCGATGATTCTGAAGACGACATTAGCGAGTCCGGTTCTGAATCTGGCTCTGAGTCCGGATCCGAAAGCGATGAGTATGCTGTGCCTGTCACCGAGACCGTCCTGAATGCTCGTAGCCAGCGCAAGGTTCAGGATCTGGAGATCCGGAATGCTTCTTTAGAGGCTATCAACAAAACTTTAGAACGTCAGATGCGCAAGCAGCAAGCTGAGCTTCGTCGATTCCGCCGCATGTCCCGGCAAAACGCCGCGAATTCTCTGAAGGCACCTGGTGTCGACTCCAGTGTCTTGTCGGATTTGGCCGAAGAGGGCGACACCGATGCTGATGACACCGCCATGTCTATCGATGAACCGAGACCACAGATGGCTTCCACTGCTGTCGGTGATAATATTGTGTCAGAAAATGAAGACACGGAGCCAGAAGAGGACGAAGATGAGGATTCCATCATTTCCTCTTCGAGTGAGTCCAACGCTGATATGTCTCCTAACGCTAAGCACGACAAGGAAATTCGCCGCCAAGCTCGCGACGAGCGCAGGCTACAACTCGATCTTTCCAAGCATCGCGAGCTTCTTATCGACAGCCAAAAGATCAACCAAAGTCTCAAGCGCTGTCTCAACTGGACTGAGGAGCTTATCAAAGAAGGTCGCAAGGCCCTGGTGTACCAGGTTCATGTTCCGGACACTAAGGTCGGCGGTCGTGTCCTTGATCCTCTGGACCTTGAGACCGATGATGAAGCTGGCGAGAGAGAGTACCCCGTCTTTTACCCTCGTACCGGCGCCATCTCTCCCTCTATCGCAGAAAGCGGCCAGGGGACAGAGAATGACGAGGACGAGAATGACGGAGAGGATACCGAGACGGAGACGGAAGGTGAGGTGCCTAGACGGAAGCCGTATGCCAAATTGGCCAACCGGGACAGTGGCGTTGAGATACCCATGGATAGTACGGCATAATGAGGCGGGGTAATGGAAAGACATGAGTTTTGGGTGCCTTTTGTGCGTTTCTTTGATGATACCTGAATGACCTTTTTTTTCTGTTTTGTTTCATTTTCTGCTAGTTGGTTTGTTTGAGCATTTAGCGAGTTTCTTCATTTTCTTTTATTGTTGGTCAGTCTCTGTGTTGAGACTTCATGTTCACTTCTTGAGGATTTTATTTACTTGATGACTTTTTACGGTTATTGGCGGGGGGTTTTATTCTTTGGGAGATTAGAGAGGAGCTCTTTTTTCTTTTTTGGCTCATTACGGAGAGCCACAGACGTTATTTTTTTTTTTTTTTTTTCAATTCTTCGCATGAGAGAGGTAACTATATAGTCGGCTCTCGGCCGCGCTTTATTACGTAGCTTATGATATAAATGGATGAGCCACTTCAGGATAAATCTGGTATTTGAATTACCGAATTGAAAATGTGTCATGTGATTTTTGTCAGTTTGCGGGGCCAAGACGGAGCTTGGGTTGGTGATGCCGGATAGCGGGAGGGCTGTAAATTTGGTCGGTCGGGATGTTGTTAGGGTCCCGGGGATCCCATGAGGAGGGAAATTTGTAAAAACAGGTTTTCAACATAAGTAATAATAGCAAATATTTGGTTAGATAATTACAGTTGGGTATATGTACCTAACAGGAACCTTTGGGGAAAGCTCTTAGACAGAAATATAGCAATATTGGTGTTATACCTGTGACATTGTAAACTGACTCATATTTGCAAGCAATTGTCATCATCGACTCCGCTGACGGGATCAACCCGTATAACCCTAATTGTTGATCTCATACTCAGACGAACCAAGCATGATGACATTGTGCCTCCATCTCCATCCCAGAAGCACCATCAGATAGGTTCTTCCGATCTTTTTCAACACAAACGTTTTGTTTCTTTTTTTTTCTTTACCTCCCTTCAATTATCTAAGCATTTCTTCTATCTAGACAACGATATCCCGCTGCCTTGGCAGAGATATCTATCTACTCTCCAAAAAAAAGTCTAAACCAAAGGAAGCCATCCAACCAAAGGAAAAAAAAAAAGAATCCCAACGAAGGCATCCTTGACCAAGCTCCAGCTCCAGCCATCTCAACCACTTCTCGCCCTTTCACCCTTTCATTCACCCTGTGCTGAAAGTTTCCTTAGACAGAAGAACCCTTGTTCGATTTTTTTTCTGTCTTCTTCGATTGCAACGCAACGTCACTGAGCAAAAGGAAGAAAGAAAAAAATACATAACAAAAGAGCGCCCCGCAGTACCGTTGCCACTGACGATATATTGTTTTTGTCTGGGAGTTTGAGATTTGCGACAAATCGACAACATCTGGGATATCATTTGTTGTGTTTCTGGTCCTTTTTGTTCTTTACTACAGTGTATTTGCGCTGTGGAAGTAGACTCTTTTTTACTTTTGCTTCTTCTTGCTCTGAGTTGTCTTGTTTAGCGAATTTGTTTTTTCTATCGAGGTCGACGGACGGAGTGCAAAATTGCAAAAATTCGCAAAAATGGTGGCCGATACTGTGTACTACGATACCCTCGGCGTCAAGCCTGACGCCACCGAACTCGAGATCAAGAAGGCCTACCGCAAGCTGGCCATCATCCACCATCCCGGTATGTCCCGTCGCTCTCCATATCATCACCTCACCACTTCAACGGGAACCTCCCGCGCCGTCCCCCGCATATCCCGCGCTTCCGGCCAAAAAAAACAACCCCGCACTCAACACCTAACAACACCCCGCTAACATAATCGGCCCATCCACCCCGTCCAGACAAAAACCCCAACGATCCGACCGCCTCTGAAAAGTTCCAGAATATCGGCGAAGCGTACCAAGTGCTTTCAGACCCGGAACTCCGCAAAGCGTATGACAAGTTTGGCAAGGACTCTGCTCGTCCTCAGGAGGGCTTCGCCGATCCGAATGACTTCTTCTCCGCTATATTTGGTGGGGATAGCTTTGTGGATTGGATTGGTGAGATCACCCTGATTAAGGATCTCACCGCTACCATGGAGGCTATGGCGGAAGAGGAGGACGGCGTGGCGGTGGCAGCCGAGGAGGGCGTTGCCGATGGGGATAAAAAGGAGACTGTGGAGGCTGCGAGGCCGGAGGGCGCCGTTGCGAAACCTGAGAAGTCGGCTAAGCAGAAGGAGTATGAGGCCGAGGTTGCCGCGAATGCTGCGGCGTCGAGCTCGGAGGCGCCGCCTCCTGCATACACTGAGGAGGAGGCTAAGCCCCCACTGCCCCCGCGTGCGGAGGGTTCGGCGTCTGCTTCAGGTTCTAGCTCTGGTCCTGCCCTTTCGGGATCCAAGATGCAGATTCCTTTGCGCCCGGCGTTGATGGCCCACGCACACGATGATGCGGAGGCTGCGGCGGCGACTGCGGCTGCTGAGGAGGCCGAGACGGCGAAGAAGAAGAAGTCACTTAAGGAACAGAAGGAGCACTTGGCTGCACTTGAGGAGGAGAGACAAAAGAAGCGCAAGGAGAGAGTTGATAACCTGACCAAGAAGTTGCTGGATCGCATTAGTGTGTGGACAGAGACTGAGAAGACGATTGGGATTACAGATGTCTTCCAGACAAAGATGCGGTTGGAGATGGAGGAGTTGAAGATGGAGAGTTTTGGCATTGACATTTTGCATGCTATTGGTCAGACATATCTGTCAAAGGGTACTGCAGTGCTTCGGAGTCAGAAGTTTTTTGGTATTGGTGGGTTCTTCTCTCGCATGAAGGACCGCGGCACCGTTGTCAAGGATACGTGGAACACAATTAGCTCTGCCATTGATGCGCAGAATGAGATGAAGGAGATGGCGGAGATGGAGGAGAAGGGGGGTGTCGACTGGACGGATGAACGCAAGGCCGAGTATGAGCGGAGAGTTACGGGCAAGATTCTCACGGCGGCGTGGAGAGGGTCCAAGTTTGAGATTCAGAGTGTGTTGCGGGAAGTTTGTGACAATGTGTTGAACGACAAGAAGGTGCCCAACTCCAAGAGAGTAGAGAGGGCACAGGCGCTGTGCATGATTGGCGAGATCTTTGTCAAAGTATGTTTTTTTCAAGAGGTCTACGGTCTCATATATTTTCTGCCTTGTGTGAATCTATTCTGACAAACTATCTATAGGCTGAACGTTCGCCTGATGAGGAGGGTGACTACCTTGTCTTTGAGCAGCTGGTCGCCGAAGCGGCGCAAAAGAAGTCCAAGAGCAATAAGGATAAGGGCAAGGCTGCCGCGACGGCAGCGGACGCCCCAAATGTGCCGAAGCCTAAGAACTAGACGGGCGGGATTTGGTAGTTGGTGGCTGCGATTTACTGCGTGATAATGGAATGCTGGTGGTGGTAGTTGTGCTGTTAACTTTTTTTGATTCCCCTTACCAATTTCACTCCCTTTTTGTTGGTTTTTTTTTTCTATTTGGTGATGGATGGAGAGTGTGTTAAAATATTAAGTTGATGGGCTGAGTTATCTAGCCATAATGAGAATATTTCTTTGTTGTCTGTTGCAGATTATTGTGCTATCTGGTAATGTGAGGCGCTAGTTTGTGAACAGTCATCCTAATGGAAGCTAACCCGGGCCGCAGTACCCCACTAACATGCCTCTGATTATCAAGAAGGTGCTGGATGGCTGGGAAGCCGGTTCAGGGAAATCATCAACGCAGGAGGACGGTAGTAGCTGCATACAATCCTTCTTTGGAGCTTGGCTGTTGTCGCTTTGAAAGAAAGAAAGAAAGAGAAAGGGAACAACTCGCATCAACATCCAGCTTGGGAAACCCGCCCCGCTACAAGTTTCTCTCGCCTTGTTGGGTAGTTTGGAAGATTGTCCCACCAATCAGAGGAGGTGATAGGCCAGTTGTTGCCGAATTGTCGATAATGGTAATGATGCTGCTTTTGCGGCTGCTAGTTTTGTTCTGTGAGATAGGGTCTATCGGGAAGTGATGAATATGTGATTGCCAGTTCTGAATGTTGATGGTATGTGTTGTTTCCTGGGCTGCTAGTGAGATCTTGCAGTTGCCGATGGTGCGGGGGGCCGGTGAGGATTGGTAGTGATAGATATACAGAGCCAGTCTTCCACTTCCAGATCAACAGAACTTTTTTCTTCTTTTACTAACACCATCTCCCATCACCATTTTGCCATAATTCTCAACGTCTTTTTTTCTGGTCTTTTTCACATTGTGTGTTGTCAACCCTCATTGTTCTTTGACTCGTCGTTCAATACTTCAACGTGTCACATACCAGCCCTGCAAGTAATCACACCAATCAACACATCATCTACCACCCCGCCACCAACTATCACTTGTCAACTACGCCAGACTTCACTAAGCTCGGCCATTTCATCTTGCTTTTGACAACCCACTGACCAACCGGAGACTTCCTCTGTATCCTCTTTGACCATTTTGTTTTTGTGAACTGCAGGCCCGGGAAAAAGTTAAATAAATTTCCTAGACCCTCATTCACCTCTATTGGAAAATCCTACCCTGCGATTCGTCAACTTTCAATCTGTCCCCTTTTTCTTTAACTCCACCAACCAGCCTGCAGCTTGTTTGAGATTCGATCCTTCTTTTCTATATATCGATCCCGCTTTCGCCCGCTCGTGAGCTGCCAATCTTTTCGGCCTCTTTTTTTGCTTCCAGCACGCCGTCGACCCGTGCTTCATCTCGTTGCATCGCCGCCACACTTCATCCTCGCTGTTGCTTGCTGCTGTAGCTCTTGCCATATTACAGAACTTGTGTCCGTTTTTTTGTTGAGAATTTTCTTTCAGCCTTGTTGTTCGACCTCAGTTCCCCTCTTCTTTCGCCCAGTCGCATACCTCACTCAGACCAATCCCAACGCACACACTTCAGCAACCATGGGTGCTCTTTACTTGTTGCTTCACCCCAGTGAGCTGCGGTCCATGGTCCAATGGTACGTCTTGAAGTAGCCTTGCCTGCAATTTTTTCCCTATCCTGCCCACTTTATTGTGCCCCGTCCACCATTTTTTCCCCCTCTCTTATGCCACCGCCTTCTATATTTGTCTCACCCACTTTGTGTTTTGACTTTGACTTTCTTGTTTTCCTTCTCATCCACATCAATTATTCAACATCAGGCTTTTTGCAATGATCTGACTGAATATTATCTTCATGGCTGCATCCATTGATGTGGGCCTATGAATTCCTTTGACCCCATCAGCTTGTTCTTGCATTCGGCAATCATGCCATGCATTGAGCGCTTGCTTCAACTGTTACTATTCTACTCCATTGCTTAATCGCGTGAAGTATGTGCAGGATAAGCTTGCATCATGGATGATGTTTCATCATATCCTGTGCTTGGGCTTTCGTTGCATCTCACCACAAACACAACATATGCTCTCTACAATGTCGTTGTCATGCATCACTAACACACATTGTCCTTGTTAAGGAAGCTCTGGCACAACCCTGTCCACCGCCGCGACCCCTCTAAGGAGTCTGCGACTCTCAAGAGCTGCTTCCACTACCTCAACCTCACCAGTCGGTCTTTCTCTGCTGTCATTCAAGAGCTCAACCCTGAGCTCCTCGTTCCCGTCACCCTGTTTTACCTCATCCTCAGAGGTCTCGACACCGTTGAGGATGACATGACGTTGTCAAACGAGAAGAAGATCCCCATCCTGCGCACATTTCATGATATTATTGAGCAGGATGGGTGGACCTTCACCGAGAACGGTCCCAATGAGAAGGACCGTGATCTCTTGGTCCACTTTGACGATATAATTCACGAGTACAAGCTGATCAAGCCTGAGTACCGTGAAATCATTGCCGGCACCACCGAGAAGATGGGCAACGGGATGGCGGACTATGCTCTGAACGCCGAGCACAACGCAAACGGCGTCAACACCATTGCCGAATATGAGAAGTACTGTCACTACGTGGCTGGTCTTGTTGGCGAGGGTCTCACCCGTCTCTTCCTCCGCGCCAACTTCGCCAACAAGGTGTTGGAACACCGCCCCAAGCTGACTGAATCCATGGGTCAGTTCCTCCAGAAGACGAACATCATACGTGATGTCCGCGAAGATTACGATGACAAGCGTCGCTTCTGGCCCAAGGAAATCTGGTCCTCTCACTTTGACAAGTGGGAGGACTTGTTTGCGCCTGAAAACCGGGAGAAGGCTCTCTGGGTTTCGTCCAAGATGGTCCTTAACGCGCTTGAAAATTTGGAGGATTGCTTGTACTACATGGCTGCCGTTACTGACCAGTCTGTGTTCAACTTCGTCGCCATTCCCCAAGCCATGGCCATTGCTACTCTCGAACTCGTGTTCCGCAACCCTGATATCTTTGAGCGTAATGTTAAGATTACCAAAGGTACTGCTTGCCGGCTGATGATACAGTCGACTCAGGACCTCAAGACATTGTACTATGCCATTCGCCACCACGTTCGCAGAATACATCAGAAGAACGATCCCCGAGATCCTTCTTTTGTCAAGATCAGCACTGCTTGCGCGCGTATTGAACAGGCGATCGAGTGTGTGTATCCTCAGCAGACTGCCGAAGGTAACAAGAAGCTCATGAGCAAGTCTTCGTTTGAGATGAACGACAACTTTATTCTTGCCTTTACCATCATTGCCCTCACCATGAGCATCAGCATCATCTTGGTCGCAATTGCTCTTGGGTTCAACTACCTCTTCCTCTACTTTTCTCCTGAGCTGGTGAGACCCGACACGGACACCGTCAAGGCTGCGGTCACGATGGCCAATACCATCAAGGACGAACTGTAAAACGGTGTTTTGTGGTGCTTGGGTTTCCTTTTTGTTAACTTTTTTTCCCTGCTCGAGAGTTTTGTTAAAGATGAGTATTTCTTTTTATGTTGTTATTTTACGCACGATACTCCTGTAATGCCGGCAACCCTTCTTTTTTTCTGGACGACACATTTGTTTACTATCATTTTATTTTCATCTCGTGGTAAAAGCGGGAGCACCTTTTGGTGGATAATCTCTGCAGTTGGGACTTGGTGTTAGGTAACTCACAGATGGGAGGCCACTGTGTTTCCCGAACGATGTCGTTATGCTACGCTACTAATATCATGAACATTTTCTCTGGCCTCAATTGCAGCGTGCCTTGTATGTCGGTGAAGGGCAGTATGTACGTGGTTGTCGGATTCAACCTAGCACGGATGTCAAATTGCAATCCTGTCCTTTTAGTGACTGTGGTTGTGCCGAAGAAGTGCTGATATCGAAGTTGCAGTATGCATTTATTGCGCCCAACCCCTTCTGAAATCGTTTTTGATGATCTTAGGGTGCAGCGCGAGATGCCAACATTTCAACTTGTAGTTTCTGGTGTTTTGAATGTGTGATTTTGTGTAGAAGAGTATATCAAGACTTTGTGGGAGTGGTTAATGGGTGCCATCGTTCGAAGTTGGTAGCTTGTATTCTGTTACCGTCATTGCCATATGCTGACTACGTAGATATAAGGCTTGACTGGGCACATTGCTTAGCACTGTTGTTTTTAACTTGTAACATTGATATATGTACTACTTATATATTAATAGAGCCAAATACTCTTGCAAGAAAAGAATAAAGTGAAGAAAACACCGTAATTCGCCCGTTGTTTTGCCTTCAGAGACAACGTAACATGATCATGGAAAACAAAAACATCAAAAAATAAGAAAATGACAAAAAAATGCAACACGGTCGTCTATATATTTGAGAGAAAAGAAACACAACAATGAAAGTAAACACTTGATTCATATTTTTAAATAAGTGTTGTATATTCACGTCCTCAAAGGAGCAAATCATCCAACAAGACCATCATGTAATTTATTTGGCGTTGGCACCGTTGAAGGCAATCAGGTTGGTGGTACCCTTCTTATTGCTGGCAACAGAAGCGCCTGTGCCCTGAGCCAAAGACTTGATACGGGCAGCAACATCATCTACGGAAGTGATTTTCTCCAGAGACATGAGGTAGGCGGCCAGACCAGCGACGTGGGGAGAAGCCATGGAGGTACCGGAGAGGGTGTTGGTGTCAGTGTCAGACTTGATGCCGACACTGGTGATATTAACACCGGGGCCAAAGACATCGACGATGGCGCCAAAGTTGGAGAAGGAAGCCTTGGCATCAGTCGCGGCATCAATAGCGCCGACGGTGATGGCATCGGGGGCGGACGCAGGCGATGATTTGCGGGCATCGACGTTCTCGTTGCCGGCGGCGACGACAGGGACTACACCGGCGGCGCGCAGGGCCTCGATGGCGTCGTTCATGGCTTGGGAGAAGGAGCCGCCGAGGGACATGTTCATGATGGCTTTGCCGGAGCGGTTGCTGGCGGTGACGTCGTCGACGACCCATTGCATGCCTTCGACGACTTGGGAGGTGTCGCCGCCGCCTTGGGCATCGAGGACTTTGACGGCGACGAGGTTGACGTTTTTGGCGACGCCGAAGGTGCGGCCACCGATAGTGCCAGCAACGTGGGAACCGTGGCCGTTTTCGTCGGTGTCCTAGGGTTGGGAGTTAGTTTGGGTTACACGAGGGCGGCTATTGAGGGCTGGGTATTTTTTTTTTTTGTGGTTTGGGGGAGGTTTCCCGATTGGGTAATACAACAGGATGTAAGACAGGGCAGTGGTAGAATAAGATTTCAAGTGTAGAAATGATAAGGGGAATAAAAAGAGACAGGAAAAAAAACTTACAGGAGAGCCATCGACAAAGTTGGCACCAAAGGTAGCGCGGTCCTTGTACTCGGTGTGGGTGGTGCGGATACCGGTGTCGACAACGTAAGCAGTGATACCAGAGCCACCAGTAGAGTCAAAGGTGTAGCGAGCATTAGCAGCCTGCGAGTCATTCAGCGACTTGGACGACAGACGGACCAAGCCCAGCGGCGCATTCAACTGAGCGGTCAGCGCCGAAGACTTGACGCGGGTGACAGCCTCAACGTAGGCAACCTCGGGTTGCGCCATAATAGACATCATCATGTCGGAGTCGGACTCAAGGCACATGGCGTTGAAGCGGCCGTTGTTGACGGAGAAGGTCTTGACCATAGGGGAGAGCCGCTTGCCGTGGAGGCCACGGCGGCGCAGGTTGCGGCGCGCGATGGAGGCCATGATCATGTTTTGTTGGGTGGAGATGGCGGAGGAAGAGTAGGTGTTGTTGTAGACGACCATGTAGCGGTCGGGGACGATGTCGTCAGCGTCGGAGTTGATGACGGGGACGCCCATGAAGGTGGAGTTGGAAGAAGAGGAGCCAGTGGAGTTGGTGGCGGCGAGAGTGGTGGGGAGGGCCCAGAGGAGGACGAGGGCGAGGAAACCACGGAGAGATTGCGGGGTGGTAGTGTTGGGAGCCATTTTTTAGAGACTGTGTGTGTGGATAGAGAGTGAATGTAAAGATATGGAGACCAGCTACCGCTTTCCTTTTTAGTGGGTTGGACTGTTAAGAGAGAGAAAGAACGAAGGTTATCGTGAAGAAGAGAGTGAAAAACTGAGAGAGTGTAAGAATGGTATTAGAGGGAAAAGATGGGTTGATTTTCTTTTTTGTTAAACCTGATATTTGACGCAGCAGGAAAATATCAAGACGAAATAATCGCAACAAGGACACAACGAGGAATTACGGAGAGAAGACAAGAGAACGGAAGAATCAAAAAGATCAACTTGATGATATCTCGATCCTGCGGTTGTGTGCGTATGAAGATAGAGTGTTGATTATATCGTATAAAAGACAACCCAAGGAACCTCCAGAGGACTTGGTTTATGAAGTCGAAATTTCTTTTCTTTCTTTGTGAATGACGTTTTCGATAGTCTTGCTACAGAACTAACGGATAATATCGTTCAGAAAAAAAAAGAAAAGATATAAAATAAAAATTCAAAAATGAATAATAAATGAAAAAAAGAAACAACCAATAACAAGAATAGAAGAAAAAGAAAACGGAACAACAACAACAACAACAACGAAGAGAATTGGCTAAAGAAAAGAAGAAAAGTAAGAAGCAATTCTGGCGTCAAAACGGAGCGGCGTAAAGCTTCTTTAATACAAAACACTTGCACTCGCTCGCTCGCTTTCTCTGTCTCTCTCTGTATCTGACAGGTCAAGTACAACACTATGGAGATACACTACATACGCTCACTCAAACACACACATACAGAACACCGATTTGTACATGGACGCAAAACGCAATGGCACCCATCATGGTTGTTCACGGCCCCATCTGGACCCTGCCAGGATTAGCAGCAAGCCGAAGCAGAGGGAAAAAATAAGAAAGAAAATAAAATCAATAAATAAATAGATAAAATACAAAAGTCTTATGCGATCATTCAGTAAAACAACAGCAGACTGTATGTAGTATTTTTTTTTTAGCTATATAATCTACAGTCTAAAGTGCGTGTAAGAAGCTAGTAACAAGCAAGCAAGCAAAAACGCCAAGAGAGAAGGGGTGTCCAAGTCGGTGTTGCATTGGCAGGTTAGCGGGTTTCCGGTTTCCAGATTGTGTGGGTTCCTGGCAGAGGAGAGCAAAGAAGGAGGGCGTGAGGTTTGTGGGCAAAACAGACTAAATACATATAAGTTCAGAGGAGTAGGTCTATAGAAGAAGATGAAGGAGGGTGGTATATCAGGGCTTGTATATACACGACAGAGCATGGGCGCTTTGAAGTTTGGGGTTTATAAGGGGATATTGGATATGGGTGGTAGCATGAGGTGGGGAAGGGAGAGGGGAGAAAAGAAAAGCAGGCTGAAAAAAAAAAGATGGGTGATTGTTATGAGTGTTAGGGTTTAAGTTTTTTTTTACCAGGCTTAAATTTAGGGTTAATTGGAAATACTACAGTTTTCTGGGAAGGAAGAAGTGCAGATGTGAATATTGTTGGGGGAAGGAGAAAACTTTAACTGACAACCACTAAGAACACGATATGCAGGTGCAAGGCTGTTTCTGATATTGGAGGGTCAAGCCAATGAACGCTGGCTAGTGGGAGAAATGAACGACTGCTAGAATTTCTCGTTTTGTGTAGATACCGGACCATGAGACGGGCCTATTAGAGGAGGGAGGATTTCTGGTGGTTTACAAACAAGACAACATCTTGTATCTACGGTCAAGTAGACGTATCCCAGACATAGACAAGTAACTATATATCTCGACAATCATCACTGTAAGAAAAGAAAAACTTATCAATCAACATAAAAATACGTACACTCTTGTTTCCGTCATGGCCCCCAGGCCCCACCTACCCATCGCACGGAGGCGGCAACGGGGCTTGAGTCTTGGCCAGGGGTCTGTTTTGAATTTGGGAGGGGGTCGCAAGAGAGCGAGAGGGAAGGACAAGACAGAAAGACGGTCTGTGTTTGAGGCTATTTATCTATTTACGTATCTATGTACATACGTAGACTTTACTCGGCATTCAGTGTTGATATCTCTGGTCTAGTCTACTGGTGATGAACATCACGTACAAGGTAGTGTGTAGTTAGTTTTGTATGAGTATCTAGTTGATCAGATTGCTGACCTGATCACTCAGTGAAGAAAGGACTCGTAGAATGTGATAATAATAAAAAATCTCTTTTTTTTCTTCCCAAAGTCCCGGCCAGCATCGTAGTATTCGCTAACAACCTCTCTCTCTACACAACCACCACGCTGGCAAACACGAGAAAATAACCTCACTAAATACATTCTTTTTTCTTCTTCTCTATGTAAAGTATGCCCACAATTTACCTAACGCACGCATGCATGCACGCACAATCGGCACACAGACTCCCGGCTATTCTTGACCTCTGTGTTCGTCGCTCGCTCAACGTGCACTTTCAAGTTCACTTTCATGTCCGCCGTCACCAAGTCAAGTCACACCATCGCAATCACCATCATCACTTTTGTTTCTGCTTGACGTCTATAGGAAATACAAGTTCTCGTGTAATTGCACCTCGATTCAAGACGTCACGGGGTTGATCTGTGAGATAAGATGTGTAGTTTCTTTATGTTGTGCCATATAGTATCGAGATGATATGTAATTTGGTCCGCTGCAACAAACACGCCGATGTCGTTGATGTCCTCGGCGTAGTAATGTCTTATGGAACTATATGAATCCGATGACATCCGAGGATATTCCCTCTGCTGCCTCCGCCGCCAAAATACCTCGCTGCTGGCTTATATAAACATGCACATCTTGAGGAAGAAGAAAAAAATACAGCTACATATATATATCTGCCTGGCGCGGTAGGTTGTGTTCCCTCAGACTACTCTCTTGTGTATCGTCGGCGAGGGCTACAGGTATATATAAGCGCCTGCTCGCTTCTTCCCGGTTTACGAGAGCCAATCAAAAGTCGGGAAGCAAAAAGCAAAAACCGCGAGGGATCATGATAATGATGAGCCTCCAGCTTTTTGTGAAGAGGTTCCTGAGTAGGGTTACAGGGCCAAATGGACAAGGCCAGACGCAGGGGAACTAGAAATCAAAGGCTCTTTGACAGTCTTCTTTTTGTTATGCTTGAGAAAAGAAAAAGAAAAAAAAGGGACAAAAATTATATCAGATATATACTGGTTGCATGTGTAGTACTAGAATAATCAGTAATTTTATAAATAGTGGGTAGTGGCTTTTTCATCTAATTTATCATGCAATATGTTAACATGTAAAATGGAAAAATAAACTTGGTTTGCGTAGATCCTATCATGGGTGGTAGGGTTAGGGCATTAGAGTTACTGCACTGCCGAATACACTACAGACTTGATCATGTACTCTGTAGACTTTAATACGAAAAGACATCACGTAGTCATCTGGTGTTTTCTCATTTTTGCGTGTGCGAATTCTGATAGTCAAGAGCCTTACTTGCGTAAATTGAATTTATTCGAGCAATTTTTTTTTCACCATGTTTGGTGATCAATACCCCCCCCCCCACTTAAACCTGCTTTTAAGTGACACAAGGGAATCAAGGGAGTCAAAATCTGGGGAAAACAAACGACATCTGGTTATGGTCACTTAATAGAAAAAGAAAAAATGTAGAAGCAGTATCACGATGTCAACTACACTCCCACCAAAAAACGCACAATTCCTCGCTATAAAGTCAGAATTCCCATGAGTCGTGTGGTCAATTGCCATAATACGTAGACCTTCTCGATCCGGTCAAGGACTCATCGGCTCTATGAAAAAACAGAAAACAGGGTAAGAGATCGAGAGGAGGTCAATTCCTTTCTTCCTTTGTCCCATACCTGAAGAACCTGGAATGCTCAACAACACAGAATAAACCAGAATACAGCACGCCACTCTGGCACTTTAACTTCCGACTCTTGGTCATACATATCCATCATCGCGCAACCCAGACTCCTCTTCTATCCTTTATCGTGTTCTTTTGATCCTTATCCGTCATTTCTGTACTGTCCTGCCTCGCCACCATGGCAAGCCGGTTGCTACTCAATCACCTTTTACTGCGGATCGCTGTTCGTCGCCCATTACTTAGTTTTCACTGGCTATCAATTGCCTACCTACAGTAAGTTGAAATCAGCTCATAGACTTGTCTATCCATTTTGTCTTTCCGAATGCTAACGCGCCATTCCAATTTTACTACTCCCCAACCAGTTCGCTGCCTGTTTTCCGGTCGTGGAAGGATGTCGCTGCTCATGTCGAGTGGCCTATTCAAGATGACGATCCACTGGTTGGACTTTTGCATCTCACTTGTCTTGCACCAATGGCTCAAATGTACTGGGGCTTGGCTGCTTTGTTCATCCACAACATCAGCCAAGAAGTCGCGAATATATTTTGAGCGAATCCATCCCTTGTTACTCAGAAATTCCTTGAACTGCCTTGGAATATTGCTCTGAGCTACTTGAGATACTCATCTGTGGTAGTACCAAGTAAGGGGTAGTTTAGGGACAACTTGGATTCCGCTTCTCTATCACAACCTATTATCCATGACCTCAGTCTTTCTGAGCAGGCCTTCTACCAGAATGCACGCATAATTCCTGGCCAAACGACTGATAGTTCCCACCTGCTCCAGAAACTCGATTACTATTACAGGAAACATTGGTGGTAACAGAGGCCGTGTATTGACTCCGTATACTTCAATTTTTGGCTCCACGGGACTTGGCAAGTCCTCATTGGCCAAAGAGCTTGCCTACAGACATTATGTATTTGTGTCATATGTATCACTTGCTCACCCTCAGAGTGATACGTATCCATGCCGTTTAGTGGCTGCCCAGGCTTGTGATTACATCACGAGTCAATGTCAAAAATTCTCCAGCTCAAGTAGTGTAACTTCCTAAAAACGGTTAACAAACCTGTGGCGCCTCCATCACACGGGTCATCTTATCATGGCCCGATGTGCCAGAGAATTGGGACTTTCGAGCTCTCGCTTTTGGGATCTCCAGGCCCACCCCGGGTTCTGTCATTTTCAGCATTTGATGACTGAGGTGTTGATAAACCTCGTCAAATCTGAATCTGTAAAAACCTGGAATCTTAATACTTTTGCGCAATCCTTGTCGTCTTCTTCAGGAGACTATTTCTTCGCACGAGATACCAACCAGTCACAAGTCTTATCATCGAGTCAACGGTGTGAGTTTCGTTTTGGTTATTGATGAATCCCGAGCTCTTCTGCGAGGTGTCACCAAAAATGACATTGCGTCAGAACAGTCGCCACCAGATCTCTTCCATGAATTTCGTATGGGCCTGCTCAATGAAGATGGATCTTTGGTGGGAACGTTCGCGTTGCTTTTAGACAACGATGTGCGGTTGGCCAATTTTCCCCGCCGACAACTCAAGAAAAATAACTTCATAGACCATTTTATGGATTAAGGACGTTTGGTTTGTTTGGGATAGACCAGCTTGGCTTCACCGACTTCTTGGACATTAACACTCCGAATGTGAGTCCCGAAGCCTTGGCATCCATTGGTAGACCGATATATGGGGCTTTGTTGCGTCAGGGGAAAACTCCTCAGCAACTTTTGATGGCCATCATGGAGAAACTACCAGCAGGATGCAATGACAATGAGACAACCAGCATCAAATCCATGACACCAGAGCACTTGTGGATTTAGTGGCAACAGGTATGCGCACTATTGCCAACATCTCTGATGGCCATGCAAGAATCACCACTACACCAAGTTTCTAGAAATAATGATGGACTTTCACCAGAGACTTCAAACTGGACTTGTCAGCGTCGGTAAAATTAGTGAATTTATTGCTGAATTGATCTTAATCACTGCAGCTGATTCGACTTGTTCAGCAGTACAGTGGCCCACGTTTGTTGAAGCACGGATCTTTTTGTGGCACCTCTTCAATTTAGCCAATCTTCCAAAGGGAAAAGAGCTGCTAGACAATTCGGACATTGTTCAAATGGGCCATACCTTTTTCATGAGAATTATCTGTTGTGATGAATGACCTACCACCAAGACCATGTAATGGCTGTACAGCCATGCCGCGGCTGCATTTCTTCCAGAATCAGCACCCGGTTCTGACATCATCATTCTTGTCTGGATACCAAAGACGACTTTCAGACCTGCTCACATAGTTTGCATCCTCATTCAGGTCAAAAATCGGGACTCAGACAGTCTGACAAAAGGGTTGAAGAAAGAATCTCGTGCCTCAATTGCATGAGCAATTGAGTATCTGGAGATTAATACGAATCAGGTGCCAGTGTTTGGTATTGCCACGTGTCTCTGGCACAAGGAGAACAAGAAATATATCAAGATTGAGTTTTATGTAGTTGATGGTGACGGCTATCCTGTCATCATCGCCGTTGGGCCTGACAGTGACCTGTATCTCAATATTGCCGGGTCCTCTGATTCTTCTTTTGTTGACATCCGACGGATATTGGAGCAATTTGTCAACATCGGGCCTGAGCCTCCTAAGATGAGTTACTGTGCGAGATACTTAAAGAGAATAAACAACTGAGAATAGTAAATTGGTTAGGTATACGATTAATAGATATTGACGTTGAACAAGAAAGTGTTGTAACAAAAATAAGGTGTAAACTTGGAACCAACCCAAGTAGTTATCTCAATCCGATCCAAAAATCATTGATTCCATCAACCCTCCCTCCTTCCATCCGTTCAATCATGAGCTTTTTTACTTTTACTTCCTTCCCTTTGTTTTTTTTTTGTTTTTTTTTTTTGATAATCGGCCACCCGGCCAAAACGCAAAAAGCAAACTCAAAGTTTTAAATCGGGGGAGGGAGCAGTTTGTTGGAGAGGTTGGGGGCAAGAGAGGAAAGGGATTTTTGCGGATTTTTTTCGTGGTGATTGTCAATGGTGGATGGGTGATTTTAGATAGAGATGATGGTGGTGGGCGGAACCGGAGTTGGAAAAGTTATTGACGGTATGTGTGTGTGTAACTCGCCAGACTTGTGCCTTGCCCGTAAGTACGCAGACTTGACCCTGATACAATCGACCGACGGGGCGGACATCTGCATCGCCGTGTGTAAATAGATGCCATTGGTCGTGGGACGGCTTGGCGTCAAGCCTGCAGTATTTGCATACTGCTTTGTACATATTATCCTGATTCATCTCATTAGATTGGTTGTTTTTCCCTTTCTGGCCCATCACCATCACTTGCCGTGGTCCCTTGTCGTTGAAACCTCTACCCCAGCAAAGGGTTAATCTATTCCTGTTTCACCCTGCCCAGCAACACATACACAATCTTTAAATATCTACATACATACAATCACATAATTCATCGCCGCCATCGCCGTCTTGGTAGTCAATACTCTGCACAATCGCCAGAACAAAATACCCAGACTACGCAATCTTTCGTTTCGGGCAGGCCAAGTATGTACTTGGGTTATTTAAGTTGCGACCGTGATTAGACGTCGTGGCGATCTTCGTATACATATATCTATCACAGCGATATGGAAGCACATCATATCATATCAAGTTGTCAGTCTATATCTAAAATCCATACTAAAGCACTGTGTACTTGAAATCCGAGCGCCGAGTTGATATCACTTTGTCCAAAGCATGGAGTTACCAGCCCCTGCTATCTAGACTATACCCTAACCCTACCATAATCTTAAATCTATACACAACAATAATAATCACCATCTCACCACCTATCACCAAAAAACCCTCATGTCAACGACCTCTCCCCACCCCTGTACCCTATACACCCAAAACTGCACTGAGACTGCCAAGACCACTCTCCGTTTTGCAGACCCTCGACCGAATCTGAGACAAGCCCTCAACTTTTCTCTCCTCTCCAAATTCACCTCTTCTTCTTACACCGCTAACGAATGCCAAGCCGTTTGTCACATTATCTCGATACGCCCGTTGTCGTAAGCTACACCATCAACAAACACCTGATTGAAGAAAACGGGCTTCCAGACCGTCATAACTCAGTCAATCACTGGCTGGGTTGCCGCAGGCTTGTTCATCTCATCGATTTCAAATAAGCTTCAAACACCTTCATGTGTCCTCGGAACATTCTTCTGTCGTAAGCCACAAAACTCCGTGATGCACCACCATCTCGACATCGGATCGTCTTAAACAAACTTTAAAACTTGTATTAGATATGATATCGTAGACTGAACACTTGGCCGACTCCACCGGCAACCATCACCATCATTCTCCCTCCGTGTGGGCCTTGTTTTCTAATCTTGTCTTTTACCCCCGATGATCATCACAAGCTCAAACAAAACTTCATGACCCTCGAATCTTCAACAGACTAACAAAAAAGCAACCTCTGCGCCCCACACAACTGATAATCACACCGAGGAGCCATGCAGCCCCAGCCAGCTAAAATCTTCCGCCCTTCTTGACCTTCCTTCCGCATCATGCTTTTGTGACAACCTACTGATGTTTCCAAACTTTACTCCCTTTTCTCGGTTCGTGCCCATCCGAGAACCATAATCTCCTGCTAGAACATACCCCCCAGAGTCGCACCCAGACCAAGACCACACTAACAGTAAAGTCCGTGACCATGCAAATAGCAATATGCGCACTGGCGTTGACAGCTTTGCTACCCGTACAATATGATACTGGCTTGTGCTCAGAGTGTTTAGTCAGCTCTGAGGATACAAGACAGTTGCTGCTGCTGTGGCAGAAAAACAAACAGTGGTAAAGACAGACTTCGCGAATGCAATATGGCCAAAGCCCAGAACATGGCCGGTCGTGCACGAGTACAACGGGTCGTGGTGCGTTATCGAGATGATGAGTTTACGGAATCAACTCCTGATCCGGGACTGAAAAGGAGAGCAAATTTAGTACAGCAGTTACACACCCTAATAAGCAAAGGGCAGACAAAAACTTACTAGTCCAAGTCGAGATCCGGTTGAAGCGGTGCGCCCAGATATCACGGCTCATAGCAGCATACGCGATGCCCAGGATACCAGTCAAGGGCCACTGCATTCGAAGGCGAGTCGCAAAGGACCCCTCGTTGAAAGCAGCAACGTCCACCTTCACCTTTTCGTAAACCGTGGGAAGAGTCTTGGCCTGGTACTTCTCACGAAGCTTGTCATACCATTCCTTGCCGTATATTTTCCAAAACTCCTCTTCAGTGTAGTAGGCGTGAGCGTACAACACCTTGCGACCACGAAGTTCGAGCATCTTCATTTCCATATCGCGGTTGCGCTGGACACACTCGTTCATGTCACAAGGTCCCATGCCCCAAACGCCAACATTGAGCATAGGCAGGGGTTGGCCCTTCTCATCAGCAGTATGAGGATGGAAGGTAGGCCCAGGAATAGACGGGAGCGGACAGAGCCACATAGGGAAGATGTTGAACTCATCGGCAACATAGTGCATGAAATTGCCAACGGTGTCATAAGGGAACGAGACGTCCTGGATGATGGTCAAGCTGGAACTGTTGGTCTGCTGCAAAGACTTGTACAGAGGACGAGTGTGGAGGAAATCGTCAAACACAGTCCGAGTGATACGGTTGAAAGGAACAAAGCCCCAGTACTGGAGGGCATACCTTCCCATCCAGAAGCTACCACGATCCCAGCGGAACAAGTACTCGGCCAGTGGGATATAGTCAACAGCGATCTCATTGCGAGGCTGCTTCTGGGCATGGACGTAGAACCACTCATCCCAAGGCTGGCTGAAAGTCTTGACCCGCGTGTTGGGAGGGACATCATTCGTGCCTTGACCGATCATGACGAGACCGTGATCGCGGGCACACATCATGGCATCGATGTAATCGTTCTTCTGATTGTTGGTGGCCTCCTTGATGACAGCAACGGTAGACTCAATACTATCGTAGTGGTGGTAGGCCAGACGCACATATCTCTTGGCAGGAATAAGAGTGATCTTCAGTTTGGTAACAACACCAAGAGTACCTAGAGCACCACCAATACCGTTGAACAGATCAGAGTTTTCCTTGGCAGAAGCGTTGACCACGTCACCGTTGCCAAGAACAACTTCAATCTCCTCGACCATCTTGTCAAGAGAGCTGTACTTCCACGAGCTACTTTCGCCAGAGGAACCGGCAAAAGAACCACCAATGGTGATACCGGGGAACTCCATCACAACGGGAGGAATCAAACCATGAGCCAGCGTAGCCTTCGCAATACCATCCATGCCAACATTAGGTTCAACAGTGGCAGTCATGGATTTCTTGTCGACCTCAAGGACACGGTTGAGGCCGCTGATGTCAACATAGTTACCGGAGTGAGGAGAACGAGTGCTATTGGAAGAGCCGTGGAAGATACGGTATTTCTGGTTTTGAACATAGAACTTGGTAATGGCAGCGGAAACTCCGCCAACAGCCCGGTCGTGCTCTTGGTGAAGGAACGACATTTTGAACGGGGCAGAAGTGGTGATATTTTGAAACAACGATATGTGTGAAGGTTGAAAGGGAGTCAATACGGCTACAGAGAAGAAGAGGAAGAAGAAAAAAAGAAGAGACGAGAGGGGGAAGAGATTCACCAAACAAGTTGGGTATGTGTACTTTAGACCAAACTTCTTGTTCATGTTCCATTTCACGGCTCATCGTTTATATTGGGGAAGGAACACACGTCGACCGGTCAGTCTATCGGCCAATTGCGATCATGGCAGTTGCCAGAACTTGTAAACACTAAAAAACTTTGTTGGAGACATGACTATAAGAACCGGTGAGAAGATGTAGAGTTTATGGAACAAAAAGAAAAATATTGACAAAGCAACACGGTGACATGATCAGCATAACCAATGATGTTAATGAGATATTAGTGATGTCTGTGTGACACTAAGAACTAGGGTCTAATGATTTCTAGGGTTCACCAACCCACATCAGCGGCTTCCTTCAGTGCCCAATCTGCATGTTTCCAAGAAGGGTCATAGTACTGCCCCGCTTTTGCCAGTTGATGCGTCATTCGCATGAGAACCCCCACACCGAATTGTGATTGCAGCTTCATCAGGCTCACCCTATGGACATTGACTAAAGGACTGAATATGCGTAATATCTCAGTAACAATGATTGATAACCTTACTGTCAAACTTTACGCCTGATGAAAGCCATCCCTGTTGTTCTAATTGAAGACTTACAGAGATTGAGACATTATGGTGACCGACTAGGGCGGCACCAGCACACGTATGTCGCTTCCTGCAATTTCACGAGGCGTCGTATGCTTTCCAGCTCTATTCTCAAAGCGCGGTAATCATGTGACAATGGCATTTGCTTCGATAGTCGCATTGGTTGTAGTTGGGTTTTTTTTATCGACTGACTCTCTTCTCGGTCCCTATGTATCACAACCGACAAAGGACACCAGATCTAACCTCTAGATGGAGAAGCTGATGATTTGGTTGTCTGACAACTTGTGTTTACCGTACCTTATCAATCCATTTCAAATCAAGATATTGGCTTATCAATGACGACTCTGTCTGCTCTGTCTGTGCTTCTTCATTGCATCTCATTGGTAATGGATACCCAGTCTTCCCAGCCGGAATATGCTTACATTACATCTGCCAACCACGGCAGGAAGGTGCGTTCGCATATGCATATTCAATCCTGCATTTAAAGTGGATAAAGTGGATTGGAAGCGACTGAAGTTTAAGCAACAAGACCCTGAGACTCAGACTTGTAGTACACTGGCGACGTGGGTGACTCTTGGTTGATTGATATGACTGTAAGGGCTTAGAGATATTGGAAGAGATAAATGAACAAGGGAGACGAGAAACAGCAACACAGCTATGGTCAGTGGCTGAGCCAATATTGTAAGCCTTGTCCTTCGCTGGATATGTCCCATACGGCAATAGTCTATGCAAATCCAAACGTGGTAAACATGCAAGTGGCCGCACCATTAGCGGTCTCAATGGTCAGCGGTCAGGCAGGGAAAAGTTCCAAACAGTTGAGAAAAAAAAGCAAGTTCCTCAGTTGGCAGATGGATACCATCAGGCGGCGAAAGGTGAATTATGCATCAACCACAATGCATGCATCCATCAATGCATCCATAACTGACAAGATCTCGCTTGTCTGATAGATGGATGACGACTTTTTGAGGTGCTGATGCGAAAGTTAAAAGTCCCGGCATTTGCGATACGGAATTCTTGACATTTTTTTTTTTTTGGGGGGGGGGGGGGGGGGGGGGCTAGGCTATAATGTGTCGATCGTATGTTCGTACGTCATGATGGGAGCTGCCGTGTGCTATTGCTCTTTTGGATCACAGAAGAGAGAGGGCTTTGCTGATTCGTCGGACTAATTGGGTAACAGCTTCTGTCTCTTCCAGTTTTTTGATGCACTAAAGAAGCAATTAATCAATCATGGATTCCACCGGAGTGGTCTGTTTCCGACACTAGATATGAGATGCATCATTCTCTTTTTCCTTCCTTCGACTTGTTTCAAATTATATGGCGTTCCAGGTTGTGTTTTCTGGTATATTTCAAGACGTTGTAATTTTTGATTTTCATCGTATCACGATGTTAGATGAGTGCTGATTTTCCCTTACGCTTTCCATACCTTTGGTAACCAACCATCAGCTGCCGATTGTTTGTGAGAAAAACGAAAAGAAAAAAATCATCGCGCCTTCCGTTCTCAGATTTTTGGATTTTGTCAACTCTTCCAGCAACCAGCTCTTCGTTTTTCATTGGCTTATAATTTTGATCCACTGACTTGTCTCTGATAAGTTGCTGATAGTAGCACGCTAGTCCTTTTTTTCTCCGCGCCCACATTGCACACATTACGGGGGCCTTTCCTCCACAAGTCTGGAAATCTGGGGATTCAATAATACATCGAACATCAATCAGTTTCATCAAATTTGGGTTCCCATCTATGTTTGTTCACTTATTATCCACTTTTTGACCCAAGCGAAACCCACTTTTTGCCGTCCTCGTCCGTCGATCATTAACGGTCATCCCGACCGGTCATCCCGACCACAGAACCTTTATTCAACCAGAAAAATTCACCAATCCTCCAAAAGGCTGATACCAACAAGACCATAACCATTATCGTCGCTGTCCCCATAACTATTTTCGTCGCAAATTATTGACAGCCTCGGCGCAGTATTCGATACGCCGGTCTACTTGACCCCGGCCTTTTGTTCAGCGTAGAAGCAACACCCGGGCCTTGTTCGAATCATTGACATCATATCCTCTCGTCATTGTTGCATGGTTCGTGTGAGCGGGACTCCTGATGATATTCAAGTAATCGATGACAATTATAGTCCAGATCGTTGCTTACACGCCATCGGGCCCGTCACACATATCCATACGGCCTTTCCTATCCGTCAAGTGTGTTCAAGTCTTGTAACATACAGACCCATCGCGCCACCCTATATTATACTCCACACTAGGGAACTTTCACCAAGGTATCTCATCTGTGCGTGTGGAGTTTTTGAATAGTGGCTCATCGTCATGTACTCACACAAATACTCTGCTGGTCGTCAGCGTGAATACATGCCGGAAAATGGCGACAAATCCGTCAGTCTCGAATTCTCATCGATTATCAATAATCACACCGGCTCACTACATGCTAGTCCAGGTGTCAATACGATTTCGGGTCCACTCTCACCACCCCATCATCTACCAACGACCTATAGTAACCTCAGTCCACCTACACGGCCGAGTAGCACACCCTTTATTACATCGGAATATGATGAAGATCGATGTCATAACTTGACACCTGCGGAAATGCCAGTATCTGATATGATGGCGTGGTTTCGGGTGCAGCGAGAGTCCGCGCCTCCGTCTCCAATAGAAAACGCGCAACGCCTCCGTGTCTATCTCATGGACTTGCCAGTCGAAATTCACATTATGATTATCGATTATTTGATCAATGACAAGTTAACTGACCGACCGTACGGGGAAAATACACTACCCAGTGCTTTTATCATGGGCCCGCATAATCCAAAGTCTGTCTTTGGACCATTTTTGACCAAATTGACGTTGGTTTGTCCAGCGTGGAGAGTGTTGATACAATCCAAGTTGTTTAAACACATCAAGATCAAAGCGACCTACAGAGGGATATATATGGCAAAAAAGTTCTACCTATCACACCCACACTTGATCCAGTATGTTCAGGATGTCGAACTTTGGTTTCCGGTCTTTATAACATCAAGGCCGTGGGAAAGCAGTTATCCCCGGATGCCCAACGTGTACCCCGAGTACAACTGCTCTTTGCTAAAGGCCTTTGAATTCATTACTAGTGTATTTCCCCAGGTCAAGACTCTACGACTCGAAGGCGGAGACCGGCGAAAGTCTCCCAAAGTCTCCACAGGGATACAGATGCTGGAAATGTTGCCCGTCCTGAAACATGTGACGCATCTCGTCACCAGAGGGCAATGGAACTTGATCCGTGATGAGGAAGACGTCGACTTCTTGATGGCAGCACTGCCCCAGCTGACAACATGGCACATGTCGTACAGTAAACAAAAGTCCAAAACCTACATAACCATGGCTAAATATGTTTTGCCTCGGATAAGCCACTACATGTTACAGAACCTGGACCTGCGGATGGAGTGTGACTACACGCGTGAACATGTGATGCCTCCATTCTATCTGAAGGCGATTTCCGAGACTCACATCTGTCCTCCATTGGCCGAGACGGCATGTGCCATGCGATACTTTGTGTACACGGGCCGGATATGCTCCGGATTTGCCCAGGAGCTTCAAGAGATTGGCGAACAAAAAAGACTGCGACGGGAATCATCTAATCTGCAAATAATTGACATTACACTCAAGAATATATGTCGCGGCCACGAGACTGTTGATATTGGCTCTTCAGGGACCGGTGTCTTTAACATGGGCTTCTTGATATTGTTTGAAGATTTTGTGGTCAATATGATCAAGGCATTACGATTACATCCACAGTTGACGTACATTCGCGTACGTTATCTTGATCTCAGTAGGTTTTTTTTCCTTTTCAGCAGTCTTTTGCATTTCCTTATGCCACTAGCTTACCATGCACTAGATTCCCAATTCCCGGCCCTCAACCCCATTTTTGTATACAACAACGACGTCTGCTCGGGGCTCTTTTCCGAGAGAATCATCGACGCCATGAGTGTCTCGCGACCAAGTGCCAAGTTCCCGTATATAGAGGATCTTGATTTCCCGGTGAATTACGACGAGGTGACCAATACGTGGATAATGAAGCCGGTTATTGGGAGCGGACATATGCGTGGGTTTAGCATGGATTTTTATCCGATGATTCATCAGATAATTCCACAGTTTATCGAGAACAATATCTTGTAATCGAGTAAGTGGGAGTTTGTAGCGGGGTGGGTTGTTTTTGGGGGCTATGGGTACTTTGATATGCCGATGGGGTTGACTTGGGTACCGGAGTTTTTGGAGGGGAGGAAAAGGAGTACCCGGGACAGCAGTCCGGGAAGGATCACAACAGGACTTTAAAATTTAACTTGTTGTCACAGTGAATATAGGGTTTGTTTACAATTTGATTTCAATATGGTTTGATCCAAAGCCAAGAAGCGCGAAGTTGTGGATGCAGTATTACAGTGGTGATCCATCACCATGTCTTGTATATGGTGGCACATCTAATCTCTCTTTTAGTTCGTCTTTTTCTCCTCGACAACCACACGGTCTACTTCTCTCCCCATTCTTCGACCATCACTGACCATGATCCCCAAGATCCAACAGTTGACCAAAAAGAAGCCCAAACTTGCCACCCACAATCCCGGCAAAAACGTACTCTCCCCCATAAACTCCAACTGAAACCCCTGCTGCAACCAGGCTGCCTGTCCCAAAACCCATATTATCAACGCCACCAGCCCAACCCAGGGCCTCTCCATGAATGTCGACCCGGGCAGACACACGGGAAGGAATACCATGTACCACAGAAAGTACTGGCTGGTGCAGACTTTGTTGAAGGTGACGAAGGCAAAGGTGGAGACGAGGAGGGCGAGAGGGAGTGACTTTTTTGCGAGGAGGGGGAGGAGGAGGACGGAGAGGAGGAGTTGAGGGAGAAAGGCGAGGGAGGAGATGGCGGAAATAGTTTGGGAGGTGGAGGCGGAGGTGAGGTAGAGGAGGGTGTTGTAGGGGGAGAAGTTGTGGCGGTGGTCGAGGCGGTTTACGTGGTAGAGGTAGGTGTGGAGGAGGAAGGGGTAGCCGTAGCTTTGTTGTGTGTTAGTATGTGGCTAGCCGGGTGGGGCTGGTGGGAGTAAAACGGAGGCCGGGTGGGAAACTTACATGAGGTACATGATGACATTGAGCACCATGAATGTAGAGAAACTGATGACAGCAAATTTCACTCGATCAATCGTGACAAACCCGAAAATCTTCTCCGCGAGTATTTTTTCTTTATTATCCTTTTCCCCCGTTATGCGCTCCGTGTCCATCCACCAAATAATCGCCGGCGCATAAATAAACGGATAAATTTTCAAATGCACCCCCACTCCCAGCAATACCGCGGCCCCTACCACTCTCTTCTCCCCCACCGCCCACAGTAACCCCGCTGTCAGCGCGCAAAGAACCCCCTCGGAGCTCCCGCGCGTGCTAATCGTCGCGACCATGGGGTTCAAAAGCCAGATGGCGGCGTAGGCGCCGGCGCGCGGGCCGGTGATGTTGCGGCGGTGGAGGATTTGGAGGAGGAACCAGCCGGCGAGGAGGTCGGCGGTGGCAAAGAGAATTTTGCCGGTGGGGAGGAGAAGGGGGTGGAGGGCGGTGGGAAGAAGGAGCCAGGAGAGGAGGGGGGTGTAGCGGTAGGTTTCGCGGGCGTACGGAGTGCCGAAAGGGGAGGATGAGGGGGAAGAAAGGAGGAAGCGGGTGGCGTCGGTGAATACGAGGTAGTCGATGTCAGTGTATTTGAGGGGGGTGTTGGCGTCTTGCCAAAGGCCGTAGAGGAAGAGGGTGAGGCGGAGGAGGGTGGCGGAGAGGAAGAGGGGGGTGGGGTAGAGGAGGGGGGTTAGGGAGGGCATTTTGGAGGGGGGTGGGGGATGGGGGTGAAGCTCAGGGTGAGCGGAGATGGCGGAATGCCAGGGATTTGATGGCAATTAATGAAAAAGAAAAAAAAAGCAGTAAATGGATGAAAAGGCAATGTGTAGATTGTTGATAATGAAATTCGACGCGGCGCAGGTTGTTGGAATTGGCGGGATGGAAATCCTGGTCAGGGGAAGACAAGCTCTGATTGGCTGGGTTGGTGAGTGGTGTACAGATTGGCAGTTACGGAGTTTGGGCGGCGGCGAATGAAAAAAAGCGAAAAGTGGGGCGGGGGACGGAAGGCGGGAGGAATGTTTGTTTGGTGGAACGGTGGGTGTTTGTGTGTTGATAGCATAGAAACACGGACCTTCTTATCAGTTTAGGCTTTCTTTTTTTCTTTAATGTAACTAATTCAACATTTGAGCTCATATATAGAGACAGACGCTAAGACGCCAACGTTGCTCTCTCATCCAAAATCTGTAAATCTTCATTTTTTGTTCTTTACACTTCTACATCTACCACGGGACCCCCGCACCTCTTGACCATGTCAGCCGGAACTAAGAGAAAGGCCGACGGCCAAGATGTCACACCGGCCCTCCGCATGGGCTCCCTCTTTGAAAAGTTCCGCGACGAACTAGATGAGCACTACGACCGCAAAGAGCGCATCGTCAAAGCCAGCCGTGACGTGACGGCCGCCAGCAAGAAGATGTAAGATGTCAGCCAAAATAAACAATAGTCTCATGATAGTTACAAGAAATCGAGAAATCTAACACGCTCCATAGCATCTTCTCCTTGCAGCGTGTCAAGATGCTCAAGGCCCCGTTGCCGCCGGGGATCCAGCGGGAAATCGACACTCGGATGGCCGCTATTGGCGAGAGCTTGAAGGCAATCGAAAAGGACGTACAAGGGATCAACCGCTACCGGTATCACTCGCAACTCCGCTGTCTTGAAGAGCTTGTCGAGGCGTTGTCTTTCCTGCACTACATCCGCACGCAAACGCTGATTACGCCTGCCGAAACCCAATCGCTCGTCCCCGGCGGGCCCGATGTTTCCATGCACGTCCGGCTGAGCGAGTATGACTATCTATATGGAATCTTTGATTTGTTTGGCGAGATGATGCGCTTTGCGACGGTGGCTGCGGCGCGGACGGGGAGTTTGGGAGGAACAAAAGAGGACAAGAGGGGGATGTTGGAGGATATACAGGAGATGAATGGGTGGTTGGAGGTGCTGCCGGAGGTGCCGGGGAAGGCGTATCAGGGGAAGATGGAGGAGATGAGGAATTCGGTGAGGAAGGTGGAGGCATTAGGGTATGGATTGGTGATTCGGAAGGCGGAGAGGCCGAAGGGGTGGGTGCCGGATTTGGAGATGGCGGAGGGGGGAGGGGGAGAGGAGGAGTGATGAATGGGCAGTTGGAATTTTGGGAGAAAAATGTTCCAGGTGAGTGACAAAGAGCCAGCTAAGACGAGTTAGGATTTTGTTATCTATGTATCTGCCATTGCGTGGTTCAAAATGTGTCATCGTCTATGCGTCTATGCAAATCATGGCTCGGCTAATCGGGACAGCGCTGGTACTCCGATGCTCCCCCTATTACAGAAAAGGTAATCTGTGGATACACGCCACGTGCCCATGGAACCCTGCGATATTACATCACTGAGAAGAAACAAACCCTGAAAGTTCATTGGCAGGTGCTTGTTAGGGTTTTTGGGCGGTTCGTTATTGCTGAGGGTTTCATGAGGCATTTCAATTTTGCATTCGATGGTGGGTTGGTGTTGGTTGTTGGTGCCGGGGTGTTTGAGAGAGAGAGAGTATGTATGTGTGTATGTGTATGTGTAATATGGAGAGGAGGTCCTTTAATAATGCGAGTTGAGTTTGTGGATAGCTGATGGACAGTCGAGTATAAATATGAGCAGGTGGCCGGAGACAAGAACAGAGCTTGCTTTATTTCTTTATCTCAGTCAGTCCCTAGTGCACCTTTGACCCGATGTCCACCATGCCTCACTTTAGCAACAGGCCCGAAACCAGCCCAGAGGAGCTCCTAGCCTTCATCAAGCCCCGTAAGTCTTTCTCCGTCTCCTTCCCCTATCTCAAAAGCTCCTCCTCACCCGCCACTAACACACCCACCACAATCTACGACTTCTCAACCTTCCACAGCGACACCTACCCCCACTCCATCCTCATCACCGACGCCAACTGCGGCCTCAGCCTCGCCATGGCCTTTTCCTACGCCTGCACGGGCGCCCCCTCCCCCACATCGCCATCGCCTCCCGGACCCCCTGCCCCTCCGTCGTTACCGCCGGCCACCCGGTGCCCTCTCTCCTGCCGATCTCCCTCGACGTCTCGGACTCCCAGATAATCGTTGCCGCCATCAAGGTCATGAGGGGAAAATGTGGAACGCTGGATATCCTTGTCAATAACGCGGGGTTCATGACGGGGGATACTGGGAGGCGGTTGGACGATGTGGATTTGGGAGTATGAGAGAACGGTGGGGTGAATTTTGGGGGGCAGGTGAGGGTTATGAAGACATTTTTTACCGTTGGTGTTCGTGGGTCAGGGACGGATGGTGGTGCAGGTGTCGAGTGTTTTGGCGGTGGTGGGTGGAGAATTATGATTTAAGTAAGATGTTGAGTATGCGGATGGCAGAGACGTATGCGATGATGTACAAAGATACGGTAAGAGGCGCGGGTGACGGTTGTTTTTGGTTAAAAGAATGTGTATTAATTAGGGGGATGGTATACGTAGGGCTTCATTAGCTTTTCTTTCCACCCGGGCGGCGTCACGACCCCGCTCACCGGGAATTTCCCGCCCAGCCACCTCCGTAAGTTCCCACGTGTCCATATCTGATATTCACCAGCTAGCCCGCTGCTGCCTAGCCTTTCCCAACGACAAACCTGAGCTTGTCGGCGATACGCTGACCTATCTGACGTCGCAGCGCCGCGAGTGGATCAACGAGCGCTTCATTATGTGCAACTGGGACATAGAGGAGATGGAGAAGAATGCGGATGTGATTGTGAAGTATTTGCTCAAGTTGAGGTTGGCGGGGCCAGGGTTGCTTTGAGGTAGCTGCCCACTTGGGGAGCTGTAGAAGACTGTGATTAAGATGTCATATGAGGTTGATGTGTATCTTAATACTTTGTTAATGCATAAATGCATGATGTTATATTTGATGTGCATGCCTAGGGTTAGGGGTACCTGTGCCTGGTTTCTCAGACTAGCAGGGGGGTTATAGGCAGATGCTGGACAGGGCATAATACAAAGACCAAGAAGAGTAATAATGATGAGATTTAGACACAGGCAGCGACTTTTGAGATTCTTATAAAAATCATGGGCATCTTGACAGGAAGGTGAGAATCTATGTCCAACAGCACATTCTACGATAACACTGACTCATAACTAACCCTACAGTTACACAAACTACAACGTCATGTGTAAGAGTTTGTCCCTAGAAACACTTAAGACAATAACTGACACACTACCCAGTCAACCTTACCAAATACATCCCGCCTTTCTTCAAGTCAGATCCCCTTGTGGGCCTCCTCCTCGGCGAAGCCTCCTCCGGCAAAACCACCCTCTTCTACCACCTCCTACTCTCCGCCCCCCCCTCCCACACCATTCCCACCATGGGTTTCAACATCGAGACTTTCCCGGCCCTCCCCCCCCTCCCCTCGACAACCCTCTGGGACATGGGCGGCGGCTGCGGGAGGCAACGGGCTCTCTTCCGCCTGTATTATAAACCAGAGCGCTTTGCGATTTTCCTGCATGACGGCACGGCGAGCAGGGAGTGCGAAAAGGAAAGCTTCGAGGGGCTACGGGGGGTCTTGGGGGATATGGAGGTGGAAGGGTGCCGGGGGGTCTGGGTGGTGGTTAATAAACAGGATGAGATGGGGAGGGGGGAGGAGAGGAAGAGGAGGGTGGCGGAGGTGGAGGAGGGGTTGAGGAGGGTGGTGAGGCCGTTTTTGGAGAGGGGGAGGGTGACGGTGACGGTGTGGGGGTTTGAGGGGTTTAGTGCGAGGACGGGGAAGGGGATTAGGGAGTTGATGCGGGCGGTGGGGAAGCGGTTGAAGGAAGAGAGAAGGACAAAGAGAAAGAAAGGGGAGGAGACTAGCAAGGAAGAGGCTGTGGTGGGGTTTGTGATGCCGTCAGGGGAGGAGGTCAAAGTGATGGCGCGGGAGATGGCGGAGAGAATTGTTGACATAGGTGTGTTTTGGGCCGAGTTAGAGATGGGCACTTTGGAGGTGTGGGATCATGCGGCGCATTTGCGAGCAGGGTTTGCCATTTGTATGAGGAATCCGGAGGCGGATGTGAGTGGTGTTACTGACGAGTTCATCAAGAGACTGCGGGCTCTGCATGCGGCGAGGCCGGGGGTATTTCGGAACACAGTGCATCAGTAAGTGGGGCAATACAAATGATTTTCGAGACGAGAGAACAAGACTAATGAAAATGGGGAATTTGCCAGGACAATGACAAAGTTCTGGATGCACATGATCTTCTGGGCCATCACCGCCTTCAGGATCATGAACCCGGAAGCCCCGAATGCCTCCTTTGAACAGGTCCTCGGGGCATCCCCGCACCTCGCTAACAAGTATTTGTGGCGCGACTACTACAGCCAGGAAACCATGATGTCCCTGGCCGCTAAGGAGGCCCGCGTGGGGCCGGATGTCCGGGGGCTGCCGGAAGTCCCGAGGGTTGTCTTAGACACTGACAAAGATGACGTGATGCGCATTGTGCAATTTGCGTTTTTGGTGGCGAAGGCTTTGGCGGTGACGAAGGGGGAAGAAGGGGGAAGAGTGGTGGGTGTGGCGAGGGGGGTTTGGGGGGAGGTTTCGGGGACGAAGACGTCGAGTGGCCAGTTGGACTTTTGGATTGGGTTTTGTCTGAGCTGTTTGAGAGTGTTGGACGGGAAAATTAAAGAAAAGAAAGAGAACACGGAGGATATCAAGATCAAGTGGGTACCAGCAGTCCAGGTGGCGTGGAGCGGGTCGGTGGGGGCCATGTCGTTTTTGGCATTCCAGGTTGTTTTTGGCATCGTGGGGAATGAATGGGGGGCGTTTATGTCAAGGACGGAGTGGGAAGAGTTGGAGGGAGGGACGAGGGCGGTGACGGGAGCATTTGAGGATGGAGAGGGGAGGTTCTTAGGCGGGGATGGTGTTGTGTTGGGGGGGTATGGGCTGGAGGAGGAGACTTTTTTTCTGGACAGATTATCGGAGGGGCAAAGGCAAGAGCAGTAGACTCTAAATCAGAGTAGATATCACCGAAGATCTGGTTTCTACATATATATGTGTATATTTTGAGCTCTCATAAGCCCAAAAAAAACAAGGTCTCTGCGTCCTTCCGTGCCGCCGCTCCGTCACTCGTGTGACATTGCCTCCCGCTTCCTCTTTCTGTCTCGACAAACCCACTTTAACCCATGAACACGCCAATATTCAACGCGTTATCGTCAAAGACACACTCAAAAAAAAGTGACGTCTTGAATCTGCGGGTCCTGCAGGTGCCGGCTGCAAGGCGGCGGCAGCGATGGCGGGAGAGAAGGAAGAGGCTGTGGGTTTTTGTAGGGATGGGGTTCTTGAATCTAGACTTCAAAGTGAGAGCCTTTTACTAAATAAATATATATGTATATAGAGTTTCTAAACTTTTTCCAGCCGGAGCTGAGGGGCTAAACATTCAGAATCACTAAACAAATATATAAATACCACGGCATAGCGTCATTCCTTTATTTAACAACAATCCACAACAATCCCATGAACCCACCTCGGCCCCCGGCGTCGGCATCTCAAGTTGTTTATTCTCCTCCCTCGCCATCCCAATAAGTCGCCGGCTCGGCTTACATACATACACTCTATCCTTCGCCATAACCCTAGCCCTCTCTACCCCTACAAAAACCTTGCGGTGAGCGGATATTGCGGGATATTTAAGATAGACGAAGAGCCACAACCCATGAATCTGTTACGAGATACATTGACATGTCGTCATGGCGTGAGGTGGGCATGCGGTGATTGCTATTGGGCAAGAGAGAAACGTTGTCAGGGCAGGCAATTTCAGCCTGCATTTTTGTAAATAGACAAGTGCCGGTGGAATATCCACTTTGGATGCCGGAATCGAAGGGATCGTGGAGGCCTCCTTGCATGAGGTCAGTAAAAAGTGAGATGGGGATGGGCATCACGTGGTCGAGAGTGAGTGAATGGGATAGGAGGGGTTGACTTCTAAGAAGAAGAAAAAGAGAAGAAAAGATTGTCTCTCCGTCATCGGGGACAGAGTTTAAGTTACATGACATGACATGACATACTAAATATATATATTTTTTTTTCTGTAGAAACACACAGCGGCGATCTCTTTACCGAGGCTAGCGTTGCTTTTTGGTTTGGTTCTGGCGGCTGTGCAAAATAGTGCAAATGGAAGAATAGAAAGAATGGAAAAGGAATAGACAAGGGCATACTGCCCTGACTGGCCAATCACAATGGACAATTAGAGAAAAAAAAGGGATCCACTTGCTGAGACGGGGTTTCCAAAGGAATTCTAGCATTGATGTAGGAAGGAAAGAAAAAGACAAAAGGTGGGTCGTGGGTTATGGATAATGGATATAAGGAATAAGAAAGGGACAAAAGAGAGGCTAAGATTAAGGGTTAGTTTACACTAGAAGAAGATTTTAAGATTTCGATGTCTTGAACGAGGAGTATAGTCTAGATTTTGGCCATTTTTCTTTTTCAACTATACTGCACAATGGGACCTTGTGGCCTCGGATCATCCGTTTTGCCGTTTTGCAGCGCATGGTAAGACTTAGCGGTGGTTCTATGTAGTGTGTCAGGGCGGATGCCATTTTATTTTTTTTATTTTTGTCTTTTGAGTAGTGATGAGGAACAGCTGGCGAGTCAGAAGCAGGATAAACTAAGGATTGACTAGGGAACTTCAAGTGTCTTTCTGCTGGAAATGGAGTGGGGAGTGTGTCATTATGATGGTGATAGTCGATATAGAACAAAATGCCGTATACTGACACTTTGAATATACATCGTGACATGTACTGGAGTACGCTTTAGAGAACCATTCTTCCACAGCAATCATATAAAGAAATTTGCAAAGTACATCACCAATAGTCACCACACTCACCACACTGACCGTCCCGTACCATACCTTCCGTCACTCTTGAACCGCCCCCCGATCCACTCAAAATTCCACCCTGGTCATCACCAAATCCTCACAGCGTAAAAAAAAAAACATCCCTCCACTTCTCCCCATCCTGACCATAACTTTTCAACTTCTTCCCTCCTCTTTTTCTTTTTCTTCCAACAACCGCATCGCGAGAAATCAATCTTGGAGGACCAACAGGTTACTACCAATACCCCGTTTGCTCGTTGTCTGTGATTCCCGCCGACGAACAGACACTGTGAGCCTCTTGCTCTCTCTCGCTTCCGCCGACTCACCAATTCCGATCCCGAGGGACTTCCGTTCCCGCAACGACACTTTGAGAATATCTACACCAAAACACACCAATTAACCCGTGCCTGAGAGCCGGAAGACAGACAGCTTTACCTTTCTACCGATCCCGGACAATCCATTTGTTCGCGGTTTTGATACTTGCAGTTTTTAACTATACGAAAACCCTCTAGTTGTTTGTCCCATCACATCAACCTACTCCCGGACAACAATCTAGAACTATCAACTGACTGACCAACCACCACCACCACCAAACGGCTGCGGAACCACACAAATACCTCCAAATTTAGGCAACCATCGCCTATCCATCACAGATAATGAAGAGAAGCGCGCTTTTGAGAAACAAGGACCGGACTGGCTGTGAATTCGACGAGTTCACGTGAAGTTTTTCTTTTCTAAACAAGAAAGACATCACAAGTTTAAACCAAAAGAATTATTCAGATCATCATAAAGAGCAAAAAAAGAAAAAGAAAATACATATAAAAACAACAAAAAACAAAAGACAACAAACCACTGGAGATCTTCACCAAAGAAAAGAAAAAAAAAAAGTTCAAAACTCAGAAGAAAAAGCTAGTTCTGTGTAAAGCCTTCTGTTTCAACAAGAAAAAAAATAAGATACGGAGAACGATAGTTTGTACATTGCTGCACATCACGCTCTCCGTTGCCATTCGTTGCTGATACTTTGGAAATCTGTACATCATCGTCCCACCACCCCGCAAAAAACGAAATCTTCCCACTTGGCCAAATCTAACCGCCACCATGTCTGCTCACGACCCCGGAAACTATCACAACCTCATGTCCCACCATCTCACCACCACGTCTTACGGACCCCGCTCCGGCACCTCTCCTCAATCCCATACTCACCATCCCGTCCACCACCCTCATCACATTCCACATCCCTCTCACCACTCGCACCAACACTCCCACAACCAATCGCCCTCTGCCGGCCTCATGTACTCCTTCTTATCCCCGGGGATCCCCTCCGACATGTCGAGCATGCACTCCTCTACTCCGTCCGCTACCACCCAGGCGTCACCCTCACGCATGGACACGCCAAACTTCAACATGGCACTGGACATGGGCATGTCCATAGGTGAGATCCCTCTTGTTTCCGCTCCACCGCCCCCGGCAAACTCGAGGTCGACGCTGCAGCGGTCGTCTCGGCCTTGTGATACGTGCCGGGTCCGCAAGACAAGATGCGTACGGCAGGATAACTCGGCCCAGTGTATCCTCTGTGCCTTCCACGGGAAACAGTGTACCTACTTGCGTGGTCCGCCGCCCCGAGGCTCTTGGACAGCTGTGAATAGACACAAGGACAAGAAGCGGACTCGTGCTGCCAAGAGTGTTTCGTCTGCGTCGCCGCCAAACTCGGCTTCGACTCCCACGTCTACGTCTGCTGCTCAGACGCCTCTTCCCTCGGTCCCGGCGCCGTCGAGTTCTGCGGGGAGCGTCAAGGGGGAGACTTCTTCCAACACGCCCACCTCGGGTGTCGCCGGCTTGAAAATTACCTCAGCGCCCACTGCTTCTAACACTGTGCTTGCCTCGACGGAAACAAACCACGACAACGACGTCCAGGTTACTGTTGAATCCCATCGGGAGAACCCTAGCCCTCGAGCGACTCAGGCTGATCACGCCATGAAGGACGAACAGATGGCTTCGCCCCGCCAGGGTCGCCCACCGGTTTTGGCAGGTTCCTCGCCGCGGTCTGCCCAGTTGAGTCCGTCGCCGGAGTTGTTGCCATTGCTGAGTGGGACGTTAGGATTGTCCCTGGCCACCCACCCAGAATACATTGGGCCGACGAGTCATCGGGAGCCCGCACTGTTGGATTTGCAGAGATATGATACGCCGACGAGGGCTGGGAGCCATCCTGGTTCTGAGCACTCATCGACGTACGGTGGTTCCGGGAACGTCAACCCTATTGCGCGGAGAATCGACGACAGGACCATGTTTTTGATCTACCCGGACGAGGCTACGGCGTCGGAAAAGAAGAGGATTGCGGACTGCGATGCGGTGGAGGCGTGCGTGAGGCCGCTGGGAAAGGCGTTGGTGGACTTATACTTCCGGATCGTCCATCCGACGTATCCGGTGCTGCACAAGGAGGTTTTTGTGTCCAAGCATGCGAATTCGCATCGGTGCTTTGCGCCGCCGTTGCTGGCCGCCGTCTACCTGATTGCTCTAGACTACCAGCTGTACGATCCCAACATGGCGTCGGGCACCATGCAGCTTGAGAACCCACACGGCCCTGCCGAGCTGGAGGCTCTCACTGACCGGACGCTCCAGGCCGATTTGAAGAGGCCCAAGATTTCTACGCTGCAGGCGGGCCTTTTGCTGCTGCAGAGACACCGGGCTAACGGGGCGTCCAGTGACTGGATGTTTACAGCGCAGATGGTTGCTTTGGCGCAGGGTCTAGGGCTTCATGTTGATTGCACCGCTTGGGAGATTCCCGAGTGGGAAAAGGGTCTCCGGCGCCGACTGGGTTGGGCTTTGTACGTGCAGGATCGCTGGGGTGTTTTTTCACATGGGCGTCTCCGCTTGCTGTCCGATGAGGACTGGGATCTGCAGCCGTGCTCGACAGCCGACTTCCCGGAGACGTCCAATGACGAGGATCCCTCGGCCGACGGTAACATTGAGATCGACGCTGGTCGCGACTTGTTTATCAAGCAGGCGGAGTTGGCTCGGATTCTGACCGAAGTGATGACGCTCTTTTACACGGCCAAGGCGACGAAGCCCGGGGGCGACCTGGACCGCATGGGGATTGCGCAGGCGGTGGAGATGGCGCGGCCGGTGATGACGAAGCTGCGGGAGTGGCGGAACTCGCTGCCGGCGAAGCTGCAGTTAGACTGCATTGAGCACCGCAAGTTGTCAGCGAACGGCTCGCTGCACTTGGCGCTGGCGGCGACGGAGGCGGCGTTGCATCGGGCGTTGGTGCGCTTGTTGACGCTGAGTTCGCCGGCGGAGCTGGTGAATGCGGTGCGGGCGGCGGCGACGAACAGGGTTGTTGGGGCCATCAATTTGCTAAAGGCGCTGCGCCCGGAACACATAGGGGCGTTTTGGAGCGGGGCGGCGGCGCACCAGGTGGCGATGATTGGCAGTTTGGCGGGCTTGCTGTGGGTGACGAGTGTTAGTCGAGAGGAGATGCAGTGGCGGGAGGGCATGATGACAGAGTTGCGGTGGGTGTTGAGGGTGCGGGGGACGGGGAGTGGGTTTATTCGGGAGGCGTTGAGATTGTTGGAGAATGATTTGGGGAGGGTAGGGGTGAATGCGACGCAGGGGTTGTTGGGGGATCGGACGCCGGGAAGATAGGACCTGAGGATGGGGGGAGTTTGCGTATAGTTTATGGTTGACTTGTGTCGTTTTGCTATGCTATCATGTTATCTGTCATTTGAAAGAAGAAATAAAGAAATAAAGGAATATGGTTGATTCTCGAGTATGTGAAGTTTGCTATCGTGGTGATTCTTTAATATTCGAAACCCGTCTTCCTCAAAATCTGTACCTTCCCTTTTTTTGCTTACCCGAAATAGCATTGGCTGATTCCGGCGAAAAGGGAAAGAAACTATGTCTGATAAATTCCCCCGCTTCCGAGAAGAAAAGGTACGAATTTTGATGATGAAAAATTCTTTCGCCTAAGTTTTCTCAAACGAGGTTTTTTACAGTGATCGATTTTATCTTTTATCTTTGTTACATTTTGTTATATTCTTTTTGAGTGGTATCATATGTTGGAGTCTTGAATTTTGATCGTCTTTGCCTACATTGAGCTGTCCAATCCTGTCCACTTATTCCAGCAATACCGCCGCCTACATATTAGCTACATATCGGCTGTATCCACTATATATATACAAAGAGGCGGGTCTCCAACTTATCAATTGAGCCGCTTGTCAGGAACTTCTTCTGCTAACACCATTCCCGTTGCGTGCGTGGGATATGAGGTGCAGGTTGGTTTTCTTGGCGGGATGCTGCTTATCGGGACGACATCTCGCGACCCGGGTTATGAGTGATGGGAATCAACAAGCTTTTTTTATATCTATATTCATTTACAGACCATTCTTACAATCTCGTCAGACGCTTTCAATTGTCCCTGCAGCGATCGTCGTCGCTTCGTCGGTTGCTTCAGCTCTCTTTTTAGGTAACCCATACAAACTACAAACCCTAACTAACATCTCAGCTCATATCTCATACCTCACCCTACCAATACCATGACACTGCCAGTGACACCATCTTGGTCCTGTTACTGAACATCACCGTCAATGTCTATCCGGCGTATTCTAGTGGCCAACCGCGGCGAAATAGCCGTTCGCATTCTCAAGACCCTCAAGGCAAACAACCTTCACTCCCTGCTCATCTACGCCCCGTCAGACGCCGATTCGCTGGCGACCACTCTCGCCGATACACCCTTGCTCCTCCCTGGGACAACTGTGGCCGAAACCTATCTAAACGCCCCGATGATCCTCCAGCTTGCCAAGAGCCAAAAGGCCGACGCGGTCATTCCTGGCTATGGCTTCTTGGCGGAAGATGCAGAGTTTGCGGAGAGTGTTGAGGAAGCGGGGATAAAGTGGGTGGGGCCGACGCCGGGGCAGATGAGGAGGTTAGGGCGGAAGACGGAAGCGAGAAGGGAGGTGGAGGCTGCGGGGGTTCCGGTGGTGCCGGGGAGCCGAGGGGTGTTAGGGGGTGTGGAGGAAGGGGTGGCTGCTGCGGAGGAAATAGGGTGGCCGGTGATGTTGAAGGGGGTGGCGGGGGGCGGGGGGATCGGGATAAGGAGGTGTGATGATGAAGGGGAACTGCGGGGGTGTTGGGATGAGGTGAGGAAGGTGTTGCGGGAGGCCTTTGGGGAGGATGGTGTGTTTGTGGAGAGGATGGTGGCGGAGGCGAGGCATTTGGAGGTGCAGATTGTCGGGGATGGACGGGGCGGGGTGGTTGCAGTAGGGGAGAGGGATTGCTCAGTGCAGAGGAGGCATCAGAAGGTTATTGAAGAGACACCGGCGGCGAGGTTGCTGGGGAAGGTGAAGAGGGGATTACTTGAAGCAGCGGTCAGGATAGGCGAGCGGGTGAGGTACAGAGGGGTGGGGACGGTGGAGTTTTTGGTGGAGGATGGGGGGGCGGGAGACTTTTATTTTCTGGAGGTTAATACGCGGTTGCAGGCGGAACATGGGATTACAGAGCTTGTGAATGGAATTGACTTGGTGAAGATTATGCTTGAGGTGGCCGAGGGCTCTTTTGATCTGAAGAAGTTTCAGGAGACTCTAGAGCCGCGGGGCGTTACCATCGAGGCGCGGATATGCGCTGAGAGTCCGTTCCATGACTTTATTGCGTCTCCAGGAACCATTATGGATCTTCGGTTACCGGAGGGCCCTGGGATCCGGGTTGACACGGGGATTCAAAAGGGGAGCGAGACTACGTCTTTGTACGATTCACTGATTATCAAGATTGCGGCACATGGGATGTCGAGGGCGGAGGCTATCGCTCGGTTACGGAAGGCCCTGTTACAAACGCACATTACCGGGATTGCTACAAATGTCAACTATGTCTGTTCCATCCTTTCCTCACCCACTTACAAATCTGCCATCATGACGACGACTACGCTATCGGCACATCCATTTGAACCGCAGGTCATTGAATTCCTGTCGACACCTTTCGAAATCACCATTCAAGACCTTCCGGGCCGACCCCACCTATGGCCCGCAGGCATCCCGCCATCCGGGCCCATGGACGACTTGTCTTTGCGCTTTGCGAATCGCCTGGTTGGGAATGCTCCAGGTATAGCAGCCTTGGAGTGTACGACGCATGGCCCGACAGTGCGGTTACATTGTCCCATGGTCCTCGCTGTAACTGGGGGCTCGGCGAAAGTCATAGTCAATGGCATCGAGGTGCCCGAGTGGACGGCCTTTCAGGGCGGGAAAGGCGACATTGTGAGTATTGGGGCGGTGACGCAGGGGGCGCGGGTGTACATTGCGGTGAGGGGAGGAATTAACGTGCCCAAAGTTTTTGGAAGTCGAGCGACGTTTCTTTTGGGGGGATTCGGGGGGCATAATGGGCGGCGGTTAGTTGTGGGTGATACATTGCCGGTGACACCGTCAAGATTGGAGTCGAGACTTATCACTACAATACCTCCGAGAATCCCGATACCACTTGGGCCGAAAAGGACGTGGACGATCGGGGCAATCCCGAGTCCTCATGCGTGGCCGGCGCATTTCTCTTTCCAGACTTACCAGTTACTCTTCAACACTACGTGGCACGTCACTCACAATATTTCCCGCCTTGGTATTCGTCTTACAGGGCCGATACCGTCTTGGGATAGCCGGGTGGGCGGCGAGGGCGGGCTGCATCCGAGTAACGTGCACGACTGTCCGTATCCGGTGGGCGGGGTGAGTTTTACGGGGGATGAAGGTGTCATTTTGACGAGGGACGGGCCGAGTTTGGGGGGCTTTGTGGTATGGTGTGTAGTTGTGGAGGGCGAATTATGGAAATTGGGGCAGATTTGCGCGGGGGATGGCGTGAGGTTTGTGCCAGTTGACGAAGAGGAGGCGGCGAGGATCAAGGAAGAGGTAGACACGGCGGTGGATGTTGGGGTGGGGTTGGCCGAGGTTGGCCGGGTGGTGGGGGCGGTGCTAAGGGAGAGTGAGGGGGTGGAGATTGGACGGTGGAAGGGGCTTGAAAGGGAGGTGGCAGTGTTGACATGCGGGGAGCGGGCAGTGATGATGGATTTTACGGGGGGGGCGGAGGAGACGGTGCAGTTTTCGATGGTGACGCCATTTTGTATATATTCGTTTTTGCGGTATCACCAGCGGAATCCGTTGCCGGGGGTCCACTATCTTGCACCGGGCGCCAACACTATTCAAGTGTCTCTGGATCCGGATACTACACCTCGAGAGTTTCTCCAGGTTCTCGGCACGATCCCGGAGATCCCGTTGGAGATTAAGATGCCGTCACGGGAGATTTCACTACCGTTATTGTTCAACGACCCGGTCATCAGTGCCTCTATCCATGCCTACGCCACCACTATACGCCCCTCGGCCCCCTGGGTCCCGTCCAACATTTCCTTCATCGAACATCTCAATGGGCTGCCTCCGGCGACTCTCCAAAATATTCTTCATCGGGCTACCTATCTCGTGCTGGGCCTCGGTGATGTCTATCTTGGGAGTCCCTGCGCAGTGCCGATTGACCCCAGAGACCGACTATTCGGAGCCAAGTATACGCCAGCGAGAATCTCGACGCCGAGAGGAGCGGTGGGGTTGGGGGGGATTTATCTGTGTATCTATGGGGGGAATAGCCCGGGGGGGTACCAGTTGGTGGGGAGGACTTGTGACATCTGGGATGCGAGCAAGATTCCGTACGAGTACGAGGAAGACGGCGAAGATGTCACAGATACAGAGAGGGAGGAGGCGATGGAAGAGAAAGAAGTCGAGAGGTTTATGAACGGCGAGACCGCCGACGTAATACGGGGCATCGATGTCCTTGGGGATTCCGACGACACCCCGTGGCTGTTCCGCCCGTTTGACCGCATCTCGTTTTATCCGGTGACATCCCCCGCTTCCCTAACACGCCAAGCCATCAAGATCTCCCCCGGCATTTTCTCTCTCTCCATCTACCAATCCATGGTCGCCCCCGACCTCGACGCCATCCGTGCCGACACCTACCGCCGGAGAACCACCGCCCTGCACTCTCCCCTCACAAAATCCCTCCTGGCCCCCTTCATCCAGCGGCCCATTGTAACTACTCCGGACGTCCCAGTGCACGCGGGGGACCCCGGGGCCGTCGAAAGGGCGCGGAGGGAGTGGCGGGAGGCGACGGCGCGGCGACTGGTGGAGAGGTTTGGCGAGGGGAATACGGAGGTGGTGGTAGTGCCGTGTCCGGGGTGTTGTTTGCGGGTGGTAGGGGAGGGGGTGACGGTGGCGAGGGGGCAGAGGGTGATGGAGGTGGAGGTTATGAAGATGAGGGTGGGAGTGGTTAGTGGGGAGGGAGGGGTGGTTGTAGGGGTTTTGGTGGGGGAGGGGGAGATGGTGATGCAGGGAGATGTGGTGGTTGTGGTGAACACAGGGGGGAGTCTATAGTGTAGGAGGTCATGTATTATTTCATTTGTCTGGTTCTTATGGGAATTGTTTGTCTTGTGTATATGATGTGCAACGCTGATTTTGATTTTGCATTTCCTGAATGTCTTGTCGGCCCGATGCCCTGTGTAGCCACACCTAACCAATAAGGAAAGTCTACGCTCAACACTAGACAAGTCACATGCTATTCTGTACATTACATCTCATCTCTGCCGTCGCCAATACCTACCTATACGGATGGATACAGCATCCTGAGATACCAAACTCTTATTACACAGAGCAGTGTACTCGGGGTTGGAAAGATAAAGTAGGGCTTATCTGATGGGATGTTATCTGATAAGACGTGGATAAAGGTAATTTCTGAAGGAGGGGAAGAGGAAGGGTTGACGTCATTTGGGGGGTTAAGAAGGTGACCACGTTGGCAAAATGTCGAGGGAAAGGAAAAGGAGAATCAGATGTGTATAATTTTTTTTTTGCAGTTAGCTGACTCGTGCATGAGACTTGGCTTATCTGACTTATTGCAGGAGTTTATGTATTTAGTATTGGAAAGGGAAAGGGGAAAGAAAGAAAATAAAAGGGAAGAGCCGCTACGCTACAGAGCCTCAGATATACAGGGCATGACAAACGCTTCCTTTGGTTTCCGTCACTTGTGTATATCTTGTCACATCATGAAGTTAGAGGTTTAGGTAGCCGAAAGCCAAACTTGACAAAGTAAACAGAGTTGCCAACAAAAAAAACTTCCCTACGGCCCCTCAGCCTTCCTTTTTTCCACTCTTGCCCTCCATTTTCTGCGGCTGCAAAAATGGACTCTGGGATGCCGAAGAGAGTCCGGTGGTGGTAGGGTTGGGGTTTAAGGGCGGATTACGAAGGGTTAAGGGGGGCACGTGGCGGGGGCAGATATAGACATAGGTAGATAACGGGATGGGCTAGTTGGAGATGGGAAGGATAGCGGCGGGCGATGACGGAGGTGGATGGATGGAGGTCCAGAGTTTGCGTGGTGGGTGGGTGGGTAAGGCAGAGGAAACAGACACTCTGGGCATCGGGGCGCTGGGTAAGAGTCTATCCAGATGTGTCGGACAATTGTTATACCGCTGTCGAGTCGCGGTTGTCACCGGAGCCATCGCCATCTGGAGCCAATTCAACTTCTGAAATCTACAAATAAACCTTTCCAATCACCCTGTTGCCCTGAAGCGCCGCGCCGCCTCCAACCCTGTTCTGCCGCAGCAGCCCGATTCCGCCAGCTATTTAAATGCGGCCTTAAATGCCTGCCAGCCCAATTCACAATTTCGACCCTGATTGGAAGGTGGTGAAGAGATAAAATGGCGGAGAAACCAAAAAGCCGACGACACCCTTCTATTTTTTCGAGAATATGCTGGCGCGCGAAGGATTCGAGTTGCGCAAAGTATCGGCTTTATGAAACGCTGGGAGAAAGAACAAGGGAAAATATAGGGATGAGGGTTGGGTATCAAGTATGCTTTATATGAATGTTTACGTATAGACATAGATATAGAGATAATGGGCATGTCTGTCGGTGGGTGGCTTTGGAAATTCGAGGGATGAGGGGTAGAGAGCAGGGAGATATCGGAGTCTGTACTCTGAGATACCAAGATTGCAAAGATTGCGAGGCGAAGATCAGAAAATCAATGGGTGGAGGTCGATGGATGAGTGAGTGGCCGTGTGGTGGTGATGGTTCCCAGACGTCTAGGACAGAGTGTGAGTGTGTTTACATGTGTATGAATATGAATATGAAAATCAATTAAGAAACAACTTCAATTTCCAAATAAAGAAACGCCGTTATCAGGAACCACAAAACAAAGAAACAGGCCCAAGCCAAGTCAGTCACTTACATGAAACCCCCGTTCGTCCCGGGGCCTCTCTATAACACGTACTTTGGGCTCAGCTATCAGTCAATCAATCCAATCTGAAGCAGTGTAGTCAAGTAAAAGAACAAGTCGACATCTATTCGATATATTCCTCCCTCTCATCGTCTTTCCCCTTTGCCTTGTTCTCTCCTTTCCCGAATGCAACAACACTTACACCTTAAGCCATCATTACACGTATCTAAATATTTACTTTGTTTTTTTTTCTTGCCTCCATCGGGAATCCAAGTCCCTGTCAAACGCAAAATCTCAATTACTTCACACAACCGAGACGTCACCGGCACTGCACCACTCACTCACTGACTGGCTCAACCTGGTTGCTGTTGGGACTCTGTATATACACAAACATCTATCCCTTGGCTTGCCGCTCCGTTCGCGGGTCCGAAGTGGGAGGCGAAGGAGGAAGACGAGTTTGTTATCTTTGTGAAGCTGTTTGTTTGTTTTTCTTTTCTTTTATTATTCTAGGATCTGTCTACATTTGTCCTTTTATATCTTTGATCTTATTCACTGTTTACCCAGCTATATAGCATCACCAGGTTGATTCTTGGTATTTGTTTCTGGATTCAGTCGGTTTCTTGTTCATTTTTGTTTACATCCATTGTTCTCGTACATCACCTCTTGTCCTCGGCATTTACTTGTATCCAGCCTTCTTCCTACATCAATCACACATTATTCCACCTTCTTCTCCCCCATTCACCCCCAATCCCCTCCACCCACTATGCCTTCCACTCTCCTCCGCCATTCTCTCCGTTCCGTCCATCTCTCCCCCCGTCCCCCCTCCACCTCCACCTCCCTCCTCCGCACCCGCCTCCCTTACCTCCACCAATTCCGCCTCCAATCCACTACCCCTCCCAACTCCTCTCCGGCCCCGTCTCCCTCCGCCTCCACACCCGGATCCCCCCCGTCTTCAAAACCCCCCTTGACCCCCCCGCCCCCGCCCAAACCCATCGTCCCTGCCTCGGAAATCCCCCTCAACGCCCGGCCCCCCGCCGACAAGAAGCCGCTGCCCCCATTCACTCCGACACCCATTCCCTCCCAGGCCCCCCCCGCCACCGTGGCCGCCGCCGTCTCCGCCGCGGTAAAAGCCACCAAAGAAGCCAAGGCAGCCGCCGCTGCCAAAGAAGCCGCGTCCTCAAAGACCGCCCCAATGACAATAAATACAGCCGCAAAGTCCGAAGGCAAGACCAAAGGAAAGGCCAAGGAGGCAGAGACGCAGTTTGGCCTGGTGGTGGCGAGTGTGGTAAGAGTATTGAGGCCGTTTACGGAGGTTATTAAGGCGTATGGGCGCGAGCAGCGGAAGAGGCCGTGGATTACGCAGATTTGGACGGCGGTGGTTATTTATCTTGCGGCGGACATCTCGGCGCAGAATATTAGCGGTAAGCCGTATGACCCTGAGCGGACGATGCGGTCGCTGATCATAGGTGTTGGCATTGCCATTCCGGGATACGAATGGTGAGTTTTTTTTTTACCCCGAGGTTCTACCGCGGCAGTAATTGCCATTTTTGTCGTATTATACCAACCATCATGACTAACACTTGCCTCTTCTCGCATCCTCCAGGCTCATCTTCCTCGGCAGCCACTTCAATTACCGGTCCCTTCCCCTCTCGCTCGCTGTCAAATGCGTCGTCGCCCAATCCTTCTACACGCCCCTCTACAACACCTACTTCTTCGGTATGCAATCGCTCCTCGCCGGCGACTCGTGGTCCGAGATTGTCGACCGCATCAAGGCCACGGTGCCAACCTCGTCCATCAACTCGTGCAAAGTGTGGCCAATTGTCACCGCATTCTCCTTTGCCTTTTTGCCCACCGAGTACCGGAATGCCTTTAACGGGCTCATTGCCATTTTTTGGCAGACGTATTTATCGTATTTGAATCGGAGGGCTGAGGAGGCGGCGGAGGCGGCGGGGAGGGCGCATCATGGTTTGCATGTGACGGATACGGTGAAGGAGGCTATCCACGATGGGGTGAAGAAGGTGGAGACTGTGGCCCACGTTCAGGCTTAGACAGTCTATTGCAACGAGGTAGTTAGGGTTCACGGGGAAGGTCTTGTTTCGTCATATCTTTTTTTCCTTTTTTCTTCTTATTATTGTTTCCATCGGCTTAGTTGACAGGGTAAGTTGATTGATTCCCTTGTCTGATTGGTTCATTGTTTGGTTGGTCGTTTGGGTTCTGGGTTTTCGGATTTTTGACTGGGTTGAAGCGGAGTGGGATTGTCTCTGCTGGTTGGTTGTTTTCTCCTTTGTTTTGGTTCTTTTCTCTTCACATACACACAGTTCTTGTTGTCATCGTCACACACAAGCTATATCACCCTCCTGTTCTCTTCTTTTCTTTTGTCTTCCTTTCTGCTTTCCTGGTTTCACTATTGGTTGGTCGTTGGTTGTTAGATCCCCTCCTCTGATGCATATAGCGCCGATAGAGTCTTTATGCTGTAGTTGCGTTGCACGTATACCCCAAAGAAAAAACACTCATTTATTCTCTTGTTTCCGGGCGCCTTTGGTTCCCCTGACGAGGGATGCGGCGCCCACTTTAGCCCCGTGGAAGGGGTTCCGAAGCATATTAGTGAGTTGGGAATATCTCATATATGCAATATTGCTTCTCCTAGATTCTGTTGCAAAGTATATATGTAGATATAATGTTGGTTGCTTTTGATATGATTTGTCCCGTGGGGGGTCGTCAACATCGGACCATGGCCTGGCGTGGCGTGGTTCTTATCAAGAGTCACCACAAAAAATGAGGCGGCGTTGATGCCCGATGATGAAGTCATGGTAACAAAACGCAGTCGTCTCCTTTGCCGATGCAAGACGGCTTTGTATTTTTTTTCTTCTTCCTGCATCATGCCTCATGCCTGCGCAATCGGCCCCACTGTAGATTTATCCCCATAATCACAATCCCTAAAACTCGTCCAACATACATATAAAGTCTAGATCATCACAGCCCTCTATCACCATCTTCACTATATTGCAACCAGGCCTTGGTAAAGACAGTTTGTCAGGTCTTCACGTTGTACAATAAACTCCAGCGTTTATTCTTTCCTTTCGCCGGTGGTAACTGGCCAATCAGAGGCTTGGAGATTGACTGGTGTTAACCCAGAACAGTAGACATCAGTTGAAAAATGCCAAACTGCCCCACATTTTTGATTAATTGGGGAAAAGGACCGACGTCACGGCAAAAAAAAAATTTCAATTAGACGTACATGAAAGAAAGTCTGCAGAGTCACGATATTATAGAAATTGATCAAAAAAAATATTTCAACATCTGCTTCATTGAATATTCTCATTCTGGATACAATCTACTGTGTTTTTCTGCCCTACCATTCTAATACTGACTCTTTTCAGTCTCTCAACGACGGCACTCCACCAACTTTGAACCCCCACTACCCCGCGCACCAACATCACAACCGCCACCATGTCCGACAGCCTCACCGTCGCCCCGGTCCTCTCGACCCCCGCCGAAAACCTATTCGAAGACCCCACCCCCGTTGCCGCCCCTGACCCCTCCCTCCGCCGCGCCGCTAACTACTCCATCCCGCTCACCTACGAAACCGCCCGCACCGCCCGCGAAATAATAGCCGGCCAATGGAAAAAGGTCGGCCTGCAGTTCCCGGATCACATGCTTGGGGATGCAACGGAGGTCATTGCGTCACTGACACAGGAGATGGAGGGGCTGCTGGGGACAACGGATAGACAGGTGGTGCCGAGGTTGACAGTGTTGGCAGATACGAGTTATAGTGCGTGTTGTGTGGATGAGATTGCGGCGGAGCATGTGGAAGCTGAGGTTGTCATGCATTATGGGCGGAGTTGCCTGAGTCCGGCCTCTAGGTTACCTGTCATCTATGTGTTTACGCAGTACGAGTTGGGGCACGAGGCGGTGGTGGCCGAATTTGAGAGGACATTCCCGGATAAGGAAGACAAGGTGGTTTTGACGGCAGACGTTACGTTCCACAACCATATGGCGCCAATTGTCAATTTGTTAAGGGCAAAAGGCTACAAGAATATAATCTCGACGACAATCACACATGACCCCACGGCATCGATCCCAAATCGAAGGTTGATGATGGCGGCAGAAACGGGGCCTACCGGACCGGGAGTATCCTTGGGTGGAGATGATGTTCCGGCCCAGTTGACGGCAGAGGACCTTACAAACTATGCCTTATTCCATATTTCAGAGCCTCCACAAGCAGTCCTGCTCGCTCTTGTTTCCCGATTCCGGTCTCTTCATGTCCTGCCGACGGGGACCTTGTCAACCGAGGATCCCACTCGCACCACCTCGGCGCTGCTCCGCCGGCGCTTTGCGCGGGTGTTGACGATGGCGACGGCCGGTGTGATTGGCATTTTGGTCAACACACTCTCGGTCAGCAATTACATAGAGAGTGTATCGAAGTTGCGCAATATGATTGCCAAAGCTGGCAAGAAGAGTTACGTGATTGTTGTCGGCAAGCTGAATCCTGCAAAGTTGGCCAACTTTGCTGAGATTGAGGGATGGGTGGTTGTTGGGTGCTGGGAGAGTGGGTTGGTTGAGGATGACCGGGCGTTTTACGTGCCCGTAGTCACGCCGTTTGAGATGAGCGTTGCCCTCATGGACGAGGAGGAGAGAGTGTGGGGTATGGAGTGGTGGGGTGGTCTTGAGGGTCTTAAGCTGGATGATGAGGAGCCCAAGATCAGGGAAGAGGCCAAGAGTGAGGGGTCCTCTGAGGAGAAACTTGAGCACATTGAGATTGGCGAGGACAGCGACTCTGAAGAGTCAGCACCTCCAGAATTCGACCTGCGGACGGGCCGCTATGTCTCATCAAGTGTCTCGCGGCCGATGCGGATGCCCACCATCAGCAACAGCTCAGGACAATTCCGTGACGCCACACGCCTTGAGGGTGCCGATGTCCCCAAGACGGGATCCTCTCTGGTACGCAGAGATGCCGGGGAGTTGGCGTTGGTTAACGGGGTATTGTCGCCCGGTGCCGAGTTCCTGAGGTCAAAGCGGACATGGCAAGGTCTGGGGACCGACTTTGATGACGAGAAGAACACGGTGGTAGAGCAGGGACTGCGGGGAGTGGCGCGGGGTTACGTTGTTGGGGATAAGAAGAATAAAGTGTAAGGGTTTGAGAGGGATTGGGTTAATAGGTTGCTGGGTTACGGATAGACAAAAGATGGGATCAGTTATTGGCGTTGGTTGGGCATTGACTTTGAATTTGAGTATTTGGTTTTGAGAAAAAAAAGAGAAAAACAATAGCGAGATTGGCGTTATTCTCATATATAAAGACACAAAAAAATATTATATACTCAGACCATTCCTGGCGACCGCTAAATATCACATAGATTTGTCGTAAAAACCGAGTGCGATCACGAGATCAGCACGGCGAGAAGAAACGTCGATATTAATTGACATCTAGAAAAATACAATGTTTCTGTGTGTGGGGATACTGTTTAACAAAAACCACAGATCAAACCACACATCTCCCCCCTCCTGCATCTCTCCCCCCTCCTTACACGTAGACACGCGAGTGCGAGTAGGATCTCCGGTGCGAGTGTCTAGAGCCATTGCGTCTCCGACTGCGGCTTCGACTGTGCCGCGAATGTCTACTCCGGCTCCGTGACGACCGGCGGATGTTCCCGCGATATTTGTAATCATAAACATCATCCCCATGAAACCACGCGGCAATCCCCGTAACAAAGAAAAAGATGACATTCATAATCCCAAACGCAAACGACGCCTTAATCATCGCGCATGGCTTCGCAACATCCGGGTCCAGCCCATGCACCCCGCGCACCTGATAGAGCGCTCCAAAATGCCGATGCCAGTCATTTGTCGAGGAGTCAGCGATGGAATTACAATTAATGGGCCCGATGAACCGCTGGTAGTAGACGGCGGCGATGAAGGCGCCCATGAAGCAGAGGTCGGTGAGGGCGACAAAGGTGCCGTTGGCGGAGGTGCGGTGGAAGGAGATGAGGGTGTAGAGGGTCCAGGGAAGGGCAATAGTGGCGACGATGAAGAGGACGAGGATGTAGGTGGGGGTGAGGAGGTTGGAGGTGTTGAAGATGTCGACGAACCAAGCGGTGAGGCCGACGATGATAATCTGGGAGGGGAGGGGAGCAGTTGTTAGTTTTTTTTTCTTTGTTTCTATTTTTTTGAGAGAAACTTACGAGGGAGATGATTTGGCAGATGCGCCAGAAAATGAAGGTGAGGGCAAAGAACATTTTGGAATTGTTCGACGCGGGGTCGTTGGAATGTGTGCAGAAATTCGGTAGTTGTCTTTTTTTTTTCTAGAAAAGAAAAATGTACCGACCGACAATATCAGATCAATACCTATACCAGATAGTGTACGTACATTAAATAACGACGAAAAAAAAAAGAAAACAATGGAATTCAACAACGTAAACAACCCGGGCAGCCGACCTCAAGATATACAGGCGCTGTGCCGCAAGACCAGGGCACTTGAATAATCAAACGACAACAACAGCAATAGCAGCACGGACGGACTGACGGTAGTCTCAAGGCTGAAGAAACAAGAAATAAAAGAGACTTGGGTATAAACAAAAACAGATTGCTTGCGGGGAGGATGATATCCGACCACACAATTAATTAAGACCTTGGTTTTGCTTTGTTTTGTTGACGTTAGTGGGTGGCGTGTACGCCTCTTTGATTAAAATATACAGGCATTGGTCTTGACTTTGATAAAGACCGAATCGCGTACATGTATATCTTCAGCAATAGGATATGGGCATCATAATATATCTATTCTTCGCCGTTGAATATCCACAATTGCCCAATTGACCGTGTCTCTGAATGTTATGATTTGCCCTTACCCCCCCCCCACAAAAATGCCGTGGCACCTATAAGCTGCAGCACCCTTGACACCCTCACCGACGGCCCTTGATTTCTCGAGTTCCCAACCCGCGACACCTACATCTCTGCACAATACTAATGTGATAATGCCTCCAAGTCTATTTGTAATATATAAAATCTATGAGTTCGTCCTGTTGATTCGATTTAATCCTGTTGTCTAATGCCGATATGCCTCTGTCTCGGTCGACCTCCATTCATCCACAGCCTGGCCGCCCGTCTGCACATCATATCTCAAACCCGTGATTGCGCTCGCAACAACATATCCTGACGTCTACGCAGCACGTTCGGTATGTCATCATAGAGTTCTGGTCGTTCTGTGACCCATGATTCCTCGCCCAAGAACAAGATACGATGAAGTTCCATGATGCACGGCTTGAGTGGTTTGTAGTGATCACTGAAGCACTTAGCAACGAAGTTTTCAAGCCCTTCAACAAGTACATTACAAAAACCAGCCAGCTGCAAGTAACTTCTAGAAGCTGCTTCGTCATGCTGTGCCAATAGATCCTTTCCCGCCTCATTAAGCTCCATAAAATCAACACAGATCTAGAACAACACCCAGAAGACGGACTCTAGGTCGTCCATGAAGCTGTGGATACTCTTGAATCCACAAAGAATACTGATTGACATGAGCAGCGGTGTGCCCGTCCTGACCAGGCCCTGATATGGGGGCGTTTTGCAGTATTTAACAGCATGGTCCAGGTCAACCAGCAGACCCAACTTGTTCAGATCGCGGCGGCCTTGGTTCACCAAGCAATTTCCTGCCGAGACATCACAGTGAGGGATCTTATCCTTGTAAAGTAATGACTTATGTGCCGCAATGCACTGTGTTAGAGCTTCGAGAACGACAGGCAGAGACTTCTCACGTGCAATTGGTATCTCGACACCCCGCATGATTATCCGCTTGTGAATGCGGTTTACAACGCAGTGTGTAGGGAATTGGTCTGTTCTGGTCTGTGTGCTAACTGTCCCCCCTCCTCCGTCAGTAGCAGACCCTTACTTAAGATCCGAAGTTTTAGTAGTGCTCCATTGACCGGCTGATGTGTTCGTAGAGCTTTGTTCAATAAAAGGGTATAGCTTCCCCCCACTTGACACCGTAATTTCGACGAATGTTGAACAGTGTGGAATCATCATACTGCTCGCCAACCAGGTCAGCCTTAACCGTGAAGCCACAAAGAAATTCGGGTATGTTGGTGACTCTTGCTGCTTTTGTAATTTCCAACAGGTGGACTTCATCGCGGTCCTTGTCTTCAACCGGCCAGTAGTCCTTAATGACTAAGTCATGGACTTCTTCATCTTCAAATCGCGCTTCATAATAGCGGGTTCCGCGACTCGACAATCTCTTGGTCTGAGTGATGTGCTTCCCAAGGATGATGCAGCGTGGTGTTCCTTCAATTTGGGATTTCAGACAGTAAACAGGAAGAGGAGATGCATCATTTCCCCTCTGTTCATCCTCATAATCCTCATCATTTGGATCATCTCGGGGTTCTTCATCCCAAGAATCCTCAACCGGGATATCATGCATTGACGTGCTCTCAAGTTTCTCGTCATCTTGATCATTACCATCCGTATCATGAAGCAGAGAATGGTCAATTTCCTTGACGTTCATGTCAAATCCAAGTTGCGACCGATCCATAGTCAAGAATCCATACATTATCTTGACAACCTGGTCAGCCTCCAAATTGACATTGGTGTTTCTCGACCCCAACATTCCACTCCTATCAAAGAATCAAAGCCGCATATTTGCCTTACAGATGGTAAGTCCAAGGACAAACCGACTATGTTACATTGTTAAGACCTCGAGAGCATATCGAATCAACTGGAGACATGTACTCTTGTTATCAACGATGGCGTTGCTCTTTAATTTAACAAGTGTCATGACTTGATTCCAGTAGCTCAAGGTATGTAGGTCTTTGCTGACGAAAACACCATCAGGTGAGTATTAATAGTCACTACCTCTGAGCCATCTTGTCGTTTTGGGGGCTAGCTTTTGAGGAATCGAACAGATCGGGTTTAGGGCTTTAGAGGTTTCATCAATCTGCCGAACGAGATCATCTAACCAGAGCTCAACATTATGCTCTGATGTGTTTGCAGGCCAATATCTCCATCGTAGACCGTCCTTAAGGTAAAGGTTCCGTGATGAAAAGGCGTCAAGGGTTTTCCTCACGTGGGAGTCATCCACATGGTCGAAAAACAGGCCAATGACATCAAGATCAGTCCAGATCACCCCTATATTGCAATGAATCGACATTTCGACTTCTTTAGTATTTTTCGCGGGCTTCGAGGGTGAGGCGGACTTCGAATAGACAAGCGGTTCTTGGGGTAGTGGTATTGAAGCAGAAATGTTAAGACTAAACGCCTGTTTAAGGGCCTCGTAAACACTCATCCAAAAATCAACATCTGTCTTGTGTTGAATGATAGACTCCCAGATTCCTTTGCTAAGAAGAAAGTTCTGTGCAGGATGATTCCAGAATTCCCTGAGATGACCCTGGAAAGAAAGAGGGAGGGGCGAGAAAAGATGGGATACCGCAGACAGGGCCATTTATGGCCATGAAAGCCGATTGGAAAAATACCGTCTCTTCTACTATGATATTAGAAAGAGAAGGGTCACAGTTTGTTTCATGGACAGAAATGAAACTTACGCTGGTAGTATAATTGGTCGTAGGATGCTAAGATGACATCCAGACCCAGTTCGTTACAGAAATATGCATAACCCAGGCGACAAGAGTTTAACCTATCACCAATAGGATGTTATCGAACAATATCATGGTCTTGTTCATTCATGGTGACCCATGATGGATAACAGTTATAGAGAAAAATGGCGACGCTTATGTGAAAAGGTAAGGTGATTGAGGCGAACGAGTGTGATTTGTTGGTTTGAGCTTCAAAATGTCGAAGAAGAATGAATCATCTCTGGTTGGCTTTGTAAGTGTCGGGATAAGAAAACGATGGTGTGTTTGGTAGTTTTGATGTTTGCAAGAGAAGTAAAGGTTGTGATGAATGACGACATTGTACATTGGATATGGGCCAGTGGGTACAAATGTGGGGAGGGGACAAGACTGCATGCTATTTAAATACAGGGGTCATGATCGTGGAAAGTAGAGGACCCATAATATGGTTGTGTTATATTCATGTGACCCGCGGGACCGCATCCCACTCCAAGAGACAAATAAATAAAGACAAACAATAAACATGTGTGTATAGTTCTAATTATTACGCGACGTAAATGATAGTCCAAATGGTAAAAACACAGCATAGGACGGAAAAAAAACGTCCGAACATGAGAAACCCGAGACCTACCCGGGACTATACAAACAATCCCTACACTCTGCCAACTCACGGCTCATGATCATCAATGACATCCAAAGCATCGAAATCCCGAATCATTGTATCCCCAACACTAACCCCCATCCCACAGCCCCGCCCATCATCCTCCCGCATCTTCTCCTCACTACCATTACTAACACTACAACCCACCCCGACCCCCCAAATGCTCGCCGAATTCCGCGCATAGCCACTCCCCGCCTCACTCCACAGCATCCTCCTTGGCGACGCTGACACTGACGAATATTCCGACACCTCATCATCCAAATGCTGCCCCCCACCGCCGCCACCACTGCCAAATGTCCCCACCGACCGCAACGACGGAGCCCCCACACCCCGGATGTTCTCCCGCGACTTCATCTGGTGAATCGGCCTAAGCCACATCGGGTATTGCGGCAGTGCCCCCGACGGCGACAATGACGACGGCATCTGCCTCGGCGGGACATCGTCCACCACTGACATGGTTGCCGATGCCCCCACTGGCAACGTTCCCGTCTCCGACCGTACCGACCCCGTCGATCTACCCGGTGCCGCCAGCGCAGTCCCGTATATGCTGTTACTGACCGACAGATATGTACTCGCCACACTGGGGCTGCGGCCCCCAGCATACCCTGCCTCCTCGTCACTGTTAGCTGCTGACAATTCCCACGTCCTCGACACCGCCCAACAAAAGGAATCTTTGTGGCGGGCCGCCATTGGGATCTGATCTGATGATCCAGACCACGGCGGTAACCTTGTATTCTTCACTTGCGGTGACAAGTGATAGGGGACTTCTTCTTTGTAGCGGACGGCCGGGGAGTCAGACGAGATGGTGGCAAGGGTCTGCAGGGTGGTGTAGATGAGCAGCCAGCGGCCGATGCGGGCGAGGGCCGGATCAACTGTGGGTATCTTGTCGGTGCGTTCAAAGTGCAGGAATGCCGAGGTCAGATCCGAATGGTTAGACGAGATCCCCAGCAGCGAAATGTTTGTCGATTCGGTATACGCTAGCCGGACGCGCTGTTCAACGCCTACATTGCGCGGGATCGCTGGCAGAGGGTCTGTCGGCGGGGCTGTTGGAGCAGTCCGCCGCCCCTTGAGGACACCGCGGTCCCTGGGTATGGGAACCGGGGCGGTCATGGGAACGGTCACGGGTGGTGCGATGCTCTCGGGGACAAGGGGGTACGGGTGGGGAATATGCGGGTACTTGTTGGCATTGTCGAACCCCACTAATATGTCAGTCACTGGCACTCCACCAACATCGGGCTCGAAGGGTCCACCAAGAGAGGAGCTTAGCTGGTATTTCCGGGAGGGGCGGGTCTCCGAAATGTCCCACGTGACATGCCGATTGACCAGATATTCGTACAAGGCGCCAAAGTCTACAACCAACCTCCGCATAGTGGCCCGGTCTAGCCACAAGTCATCTGGCGACCCCGACACCGGCGGCCAACTTCCATACTGCCTCTCATAATACTCGACCAAGAAGGCCCGGAACCTGTCCATAGTCCCGCGCACCTTAACGTTGGCATCTGAGACCCTCAATCCCGCCATCTTCCACAGTTCGTCAAAGGAAAATGTCGCCAACTTATCCTCGGCCGCCTGCACACGTACTTGCATTTCCAGACTTGCCCGGTCGACCAAGGCCCTCGTCACGTGTGAAACATGCGGCCAGTCGGCGCGGCCCATGAGGGCTTCGACGCCGTGGGTGGTCGCAATACCAGAGCAGTGGACAAAGAATTCGCGCCAGCCCGAGTCCCAGCGGACCCCGGGGGCTTCGGACCAGGCGAGCAGTGAGACGGCAGAGTCCGGGCTATTCCGGACATCGTCGATGATGCGGGATTGGATGTATTCAATTACGATGCCTATAACGTCGGTGGTCGGGGATAGGATAGCCTGGAGGCGGGCGGTTAGGTCGGTAAGGGCTTGAAAGAGGGAGACGCCGACGAGGGAGGCTTGACAAAGCAGGGCAAAGATGTTGCGGGTGGTGAGGAAAAAGCGGAGCTGCTCCGTCGGGGTTGTTTGCGGGGGCGCGAAGGACATTTCGTACAAAATGCCATCTTCATCATCGCGCATGCCATGGCGGGTGCGGGACCCGTTTGAGCCACCCGAGCTATTGCGGGCCATGTGCGCCGCCGAGTCTGTGGCTCCGTCGCGCATCATCTTGATTAGCCCCGGGGCCCCCGAGGCTTCTACAACAACGGACGACACTCTGAAGCTCGCCCGTGACTTTGACCCGTTCATGTTTCGGGAGCCGAGATATACCAGGACGTCCCCGTGTGGATCCCACAGCTCGGGATCTCGCTGTAGGTTATTCCACGTCTCCACCGGCTGACCCATGCCGCTCCACTTCCAGATTCCCACACTCTCACTCGGCCCTACCACCGGCCTCGATGTCGTCATTTCCCACGGACCATCCATGTTCCCCCGTGCTGCCAGCGGCGCCGGCACCCGTCCGTGCGTCGTGATGCTATCCGGACTATACGGAAACGCATCCCCCTGATTCAAACTCGCCATATCCGACGCTGATGCTGACGCTGGTACTCCCCCTCTGACAGCCGCGGCACTCTCTACCCGTTCCGAGCTCATGGCGCCGGAGCGGGAACTCGGCGGACTGGCCACTTTGTTCCGAAATGTAAAGGTTTTTGCCAGGCCGCGGCGGACATCCTCGCTCTTCTTGTCGAGGAGGGAGCGCAGACCAGATTTCTCGATTCCGGAGAGGTCGTCAAGTTTGACGATGGGGCGGCGGGCGCGGGCATAGCCGTTGGCGTCGGTGATGCGGTTTTCGGAGCTGTTGTGGGAAGATTCGGAGGGGGTGCTGCTGGCGCGGTGCACGCGGGAAATGGAGGTGGGAGCAGTGGGGGAATAGGAGAAAGAGTCGTAGTCGTGATACGGGGGGATGTCGGGGATGTCGGAAGAGAAGGGGGAGGATGCAATGGGATTACGGTAGCAGGGGGACGCGGAGGTTAGCGAGAGAGAGGTGTTGCTTGTGGTGGGGGGTTCTCTGGTCTGGGTTATTTTTTTACGGGCGTAGGCGCTGCGTCCGGACATTGTGTGCGTGTGAGAGATTGAAATGTTTTTTGAAGAGGTAATGTCGGCTTTTTGTTCGGGTGGTACAAGGCTAAAACGGATGTGGTTTGTGGATGACCAAGAAAGGAAGTTATGACAAATAGAAACTGGGAGTCTCTTCCTCCAAGACGCCAATCATGAACGTCGAGTGTACAGTGTACAGATAACAATGATGGATGCTGATGGTAATAATTATTAAGGATACCGGTAGAAAAAGAAAGAAATATGTGGTAGGGGGGAAAAAGAAACGTAAGAGAAATTATGGAGCTGCCAAGAGGAAGAACAAGCTTCCGGGTATTTGTAAGAGAAATACAGTGTTGGGGGGATCCGGAGGGGTAGTCAGTGTATTTGCCGAAAGGAGGGAATGGCTGTATGTGTATAAGATGTAGTGAGAGCAGTGGCTAGACAGCGATCCCAATAACGACTCTTTCGTTTTCTTTCCTTGTAAATATTTATTTATTCAAAAGAAATAGAAAAACAAAGTTGGTTTCTAACGTCTTTTCACCACTCACCCACCTATTTGCGTCTTCCTGGCCTCGTTGGTCTTGCCTTGTCAGAGTTGGTGTTAACGGACCTTTGCATTCGTTGCGCCCGCAATCACCTGCAAGGGTCTTTCTTTGACCATCATCTCCACCGCCGGCTATTTCACTGGTATATCATATAAATATTGCGAGAAAGCAGGCAATAGACATTAAAAGTGCGATGGACGTAGGCTGGAATAAGGGATAGATAGACGAACGTATGGGGTTCTGAAGGCGAATGGGATATAATCATCAAACTCATCAAATCATGAGTTGGTTGATGGGAACAAATGAGGAGAGGGGTTACTTGGTTTGTTCAGTATGTGGAGGGAATTCGGTCGTCTGACTGGCTAATCGTGACATGTCCACTCATCCAATCACCGTTGCTTCTTTCTCCTCTCAAACTCTGTTTCTAACAAGGTCCCATTTCCGCCACATGAAATTACAACGTCGCTTCTTGCAGACTTGCACAGAAACCCAGTAAACGAACAAATAACAGTATACATTACATACAGATGTATGTATATATCTATGATATCCTCGTGATGTTGTACTCGGTTTAGGTTCAGTGGTTCAGTGAGTGGGCCATGTTGTACTAGGGGCACGGACACTGTGAGGGGATCGTGCTGCGAGTTCCGCCCAACTGGGGTAAGAAGGATGAGAGCCCATACACATGGTTTCACAAGTCTCGTTTATATGTATTTATATATGACGCTATTCTCATAGTTCTACAGATACATACTTGATCAAGTCCGTCATTATGTTTCTGAATCCCAGACACAGTTTTGATTATATGTCTCCCTCAAAGGAATACTTTCCGGGCACCATCTGTTAAAAAAGTCGGTACTTGATGTCAAGGGAGAGCTTGTTATCTATCCTCATTTACTCCCTCGCGTCATGTCCTCCTCTTCCCACATCCCCTGTGGAATTAATAACAAACGACATATCATGCCCTGTGCTTCCCGATGTTGTTGGGATATAGCAGCCGTGACCCTACTTTGGTGATGGAAGGCCCTGTATATCAAACGCAGTGATATTTTCTTATATCCTTCAGGCTAGTCGCCGTTGACTATCTTGTCAAAGAACAAAGGTTGCTGATGCATCATCTACTCATTTTTTCTTTTTCTTTTTCTTCTTGACACATGCTTCCAATCGGAAAATATTCACAAACACTCACACGTGGAAACCATACCCCCCGGATATCCCACCCCACCCACTCGCTTGCCATCCACCTCATCCACCTCAACCAAACAGCCTCTTCTATAGCTCGCCTGCCGTCGCCGTCTGATTCACCGACTTGCTCAGCGGCCCCGCCTTCACCATAATACTCATAATCTCATACAACGCATCCGCCGCCGCCATCGTCGTATGCTCCGCATTCGTATCATACGCCGGCGCCACCTCCACCACATCCGCCCCCACCAAATTGATCCCCTCTAACCCTCTCAAAATCGTCCGCAACTCCCGCGTACTCCACCCGCCCGTCTCTGGCGTGCCCGTCGCCGGCGCAAACGCCGGATCCAACGTGTCAATGTCCAGCGACAGGTACACCGGCCGCTCGTACCCGACGCGGTCGAGGATGCGCTTGATGATGCCGTCGGTGCCGATTGTGTCAATTTCGCGGGCTTCGACGATTTGGAAGCCGCAGTAGCCGTCGTTGTCGTAGTCGGAGGGGCCCGAGAGTGTCGTGCGGATACCGGCGTGGATGTTGGTGTCATTGGCGAGGAGGCCTTGTTGGGCAGCGTGGTAGAAGTAGGTGCCGTGGTTGATGGAGGCCACCTCGGAGGGGGAGCCTCCAAAGACCTTGGGACGCCCTGTTTGGAAAGAGGGTATTAATCATCGAGATCATAAGGGTTAAGAGATGTTAAGATCAGAGAGAAAGGGGAAATTCTTACAGGTGTCAAGATGGCTGTCAAAGTGGATCACAGAGACGGACCCGTAGGCGCGGTTGATGGATTTGAGCAGCGGCAGGGTAATGGTGTGGTCACCGCCGAGCGTGATGACCCGTGGCAGGATCCGCTGCTGCAGAGCGGGGCCCTGGGCGTGGGCATCGGTAACGGGGGCCCGGTTCAGAATGTTAAAGTGGCCCTCCTCAATCTGCTTGAGGGCAAATGCATTATCGTACGACGTCACGGGGATATCGCCGCAGTCGAGAACAGTAGCCCAGCTGTTGAAGGGGTTCGTGTCGAGGGGGACATTGTAGCCGCCGCTAGATTTAACACTCCAGTTAGTATCTTCTTTTTTCTTTTCGTCTTTTTCCTTTTTTCTTTGTACGAAACTTACTAAAGATTCAACCTCCTCGACCCCTGGCGAATCCCACTCGGCCCAAATCGGGCCCCAGGCCGATATGAAGTCCCCGTGTCAAACGGCGCCCCAATAAACGCAATGTCATACTTGGCATCTTGCGCTGCCAGGCAATTCTGGTACGGCAGCCGGCCAAACGTCGTGATGCCCGAGAAGACAGAGTCGGCCTGGGTGCCACCGTCGCCGGGCAGCGTGTACCACAGCGACTGGTGGGGGCCGGAGGGGATGGGCTTTTGGTCGGCGGTGGAGCCGTGGCTGTGGCCACCGGGGTGGGCGGTGATGAAGCTGGAGAGAGCCAGGAGGGGAAGAAGGGTTGTGAGCATGTTTGTGGAGTCGATAATAAGTGGTGTGATGGGATGGTGAGTGGAAGAGGTGGTGAGATGGGAAAATGGGGAGATGACGGAGGTTTATATGCACGTTTGGGAGAGATACGGACGCAGTTTACGTTACTAACACTATGATACAACGTTTTCTGATTTCCGGTGAGTGTGCGGTTGCTATCCTTGGAGTCTAGAGTTTAATTATCAGCGGTGATTACTTGTAATAAAGTTATACATAGAAACCCACCGCCAATGTTGGCCGTCTGCATTTTAAGCGTTGCCCGCACCTATCACCGGCGTTTCCGCCTCAGTTGTTGATTTACTCCAACAACAATTATACAATTATATAATGGCAACTGTTAAACCGCTCTCGTAATGATTCTGTAATATGCAAGACACAGAGCTATAACGAACATATTTAGTAATATAAATAATCCTTATTTATTTATATTTTTATATTAAATAACGGGCGTCCCCTCAGTCTCCCCACTCTTGACTTCTGTAACAAAAACATCCTTGATCTACCCCTCATGCACTTCCATTTCCCGTCACGGCCAAGTCTCCCTCTACAACAGGTGGATCAACCCCCATCATGATTCAGTTACATAACGAATCCCCCTTGACACATGCATCTTTCTTTATTTCTCCCTCTCTTTTTACGCACCATTTAGCGAATGGATTCATTCATGGATTTACCGGTGCCCGTTGCCCATTGTTTCCGGGGATTTGCTGCGTCTTTGGAGTTACACAATTGCGGGCGTTGGCAATCCTGCGCCAGGGGATTGAGGCGGGGGGACGAAGAACGGACGGGTTGGGGCGAGGGTGGCGGAGAGGATAAGAAAGATGAGATGCGAATGAGCGAGAGCTTCGGTGATTGGCTGGAGGGAAGAGAGCTATTGTTAGTAAGAGAAAGAGTAATGGATTGTGTGATTTGAAAGATATTGGATAGAGAGTGGAGAGAGCGGAAAAACGCATCTGGAATTTAGGGTTTAATTGCCGTGTTTAAATCCTAATAGCTAGCTGAACATTTTAAGTCACGTGCACAATTCGATAAGCGACATACAAAACTTCAACAATAACAAAAAGAGTCCAAGTTTAAGGAAAAATAAAAAATAAAAATGAAATATCACCAAACTCGCCATGTCCGTAAAAGCAAACTTCACTCTCATACAATCGGATGCGGCGGCGACCCCTCCCACCTCCCCGGCTTCCACATCTTATACTCATTCATCCCCTCAATCTCTGATTCCGGATCAAAATCCGGGCCATTTTCTAGTTCCGTATTCGGCCATTCATATAGGACCTCGGATCTTTGCTGCCGATGCGGGAACCACTACTAGCGGTGCTCCAAACAATGACCAGCACTCCTAGCGACCTATCCTTCCATACTCTCATCAGAGCATTCTCGCTGGACGACGTGCGTAGGTTCCTGAAACAGCGGTAGCCGGGTGCCGGTCCACCATTTAGTGAGTGAGTCCATGTAAAGGCAGGGATTAGATTTGGATAGCGCGGTGTTGCGGGTCCATTGGATGTCAAGATGGAACCTCCTGGCTACTACTTCCCACCATCAGTTGCAGCGGCCGTAGTTATCTGGGATTTCGTTGTACTCTGAGAACCATCCCAAGTTGTGCCTGTTTTCCATGAAGACGGAAATGGCAAGGTCCCGTGTTAAAAACTCAATAGTGCAATTATCGTGGTCAGATTTCACCTCATGCAGACTGCGAAAATAGCTATTGCCCTGCCCTGGGCTTTCTTCAGAGCTGTCCATGTACATGTACCCGTAAAACATCACATATTGTCCGTATAGAAAGACAGTCTTGTGCTCCTCGGTGTGCAAGTAAACATCCCAGGGCTCTTTCTCCTCGGCCTTCTGGCGCCGCTAGTGCACCAGTAACCCTGGACTGGGTCAAACCTATGGCCAAAAGTCTCGGCGTTGCGGATCGTGGCCGGATACTGGCATACCGGCTGCGGTATATGCCTTGACCGACAATATCTATCTTCTGCCAGAAAATTGGCGAAATAGCGCAGAATCGGATCATGCATCGGTGTATACCAAATGGCAAAATATCCAAATATTCGGCGCCCCGCGGGATCCTCGATGAGGTGTTGTTGGGCTGTCCAGACGCTCGGGACGGCATAGTAGACTCGAATATTTTCGACATCATCATCTAGATCTTCTTGTGGCCAGCAATTTCTCACAGACTCAAAGTCCCCATTCTTCCTAATCACGATGAACCCCGGATCCCGACAATCATCCTTCACCCTGTGGAAATAACACAGCTGCTCCGGACTGCCCCTTGGTATCCAGATCGTGTCTGTCTTCCTTTCCCACAATGAAAAGACATACTGGGCTGCCTGCGACTGGGAGCAGCACCTGTTCATCATGTCCAAGTTGACGTCTTCAAACTGTCGTATGTTGCATTGGCCGCCGAAAATCCTGTGGAATTCTAGCTCGGCGATGTTGGATATTGCACTGAGACTGAGGATCTCGGTGTAAGGTTTACGGGAGCTGTTGCTTCGGTGGTCGAGGCAGGCGAGGCGGTGGATTCCCAATCTGTGCACTGTGTTGTTGAGTCGTTCAGTGAAAAAGTAGAGGAAGCTGTGGAATTTCTGGTGAAAGTATTGGGCGGGTATGAGAGGAGCTAGTCCACATAATATCTCGATATACTTACGGTTTATGGCTTCAAAGAGGATTTTGTATTCGTCGATATACATTCCCATGCTTTGGTGCCATTAATTGAGATCCCTGAATTGCAGGCGTACGCTGTAATCAGGATGGTAGGTATCTATAATGTAGGCTGCACGATCCCGTTCAAAACGCTGAACATGCAGGTCCATACATTCAATGTAGATTCGTATTATATGCCAATCTCGGACACATTCCTCGGCAGTAATGATATCCATGACTCTTTCAGGAATACAAAGAATCGATATTATTGTGAACAGTGACATAGACAGATAAGTGTTATGCGAGTTGCCATCTTGAGCATGGAATTCAGAGATACCAACAATCACCAGCAAAAACGTGGACAGCCTCGTCTATTTGTATATTCCCGATTCATTGCATTAGGTTTTGTGCACTTGCCTTTTATAGTTACCGGCAACTTCCAAAATACAGTTTCTCTTTCCAGCTATAGAACTATCAGATCAACATGGATGACTACACAACATTCAAGTCTCGCATAAAGAGGTACTTCACATGTGCTGTCATCGAATCGTCGAATGGCTATCCTGGATTCTATCGCCCGGTAGTGACACGGAATATGATCTCTAGACTGGCCGAACACCGAGTCTGGGCATATCATTGATTATCTTGCTAAGGTTTCAAAGCTAGAGCGTATCATCAATATCCCAACAACTTCAATAATGGTTGCATTGTATTGACTTAGCCCCCAAACCTGATTGGAACCAGTGTCTTTTGTCAACCTTTGAAAAATCTTATACCAATCCAATCCACGCTAGCTCGATGTCAAGTACCAACTTCACGATTCTGACTGAAGAGTTGGACTTCCATTTGACTTTAGCCTCGCTTTAAGCTTCTCGGCATCTCTCATTTGTTCCAGAAAGTATTGGGATATCTACACATCAATCATAGCGATCAATCTGCACGTGGTCATGCCATGTTGTTGACATTCTATCCATCCTTGTTTGAAGAAAAGAACACAGCGATCGGTATCCGTTTCCAATTTAACCCTTTACGGAAAGTGTGCGGAAATTTCTGTTTTTTTTTGGGTTTGTTGTAACCCTAACATCCATCCAATTAGCATAGAAGGATGAAAATTCCACGGAATCCCTTAGGAGATATCAAAGAAATATAATAAATATTACAAGAACAATGCGGGTATTTCCGAATCCTAAAACATCAGTTTTAGTGATGAGTTGTGTAGTGAATGTCAATATTAATAGATTAATATGTTCATACACATTACATACACATATTAACTACAAGAACTTTAATTTGAGAAGGTATTCGTGCTATAACTATATACATATGTAAGTAACACCACACACCTCTGGTCTTTTCTACGAGCTCTAGAGACTGGCTCGAATCTCATATACAACCCTGACCCTAACACAACATCAGCCCACAAATCCTAACAAACCTTGACGTCTCTCGTATGTCGCGTGGGGAAGCATTTTCCCCACTGTCATCCGGGTCGCCTGCAATATATTGGAGCCATATCTGCATTCTAGTCAAGGTTACAGCCAATTAAGTCCATGAAACGACGAGTCCTATATGCTACAGAATCGGTTCAACCAGACCGGAAACATACTGGCTGGTTGGTTCTTTTGCGGGGGCAGAGAGCATTTTACTTCACTGTGAGGCACCATGCTTATCAGATTGGGCAGTGATTGGCCTGTCAGGGAAATGTATGGGCTGGCAGTATTTAGGGCACCTGAATAATCTCGTCACACCACGGGCGGTTATATTTTGAAAACACACGGGCTGAAACGGGAATCTTGGTGATGGGATTTTCGAGGTTGGCGGAGGATGGTGCTATGCAGCGTCTGTGAGCAGCATGGGTGGGAGGCTGGGTGGGTATCCGTCTATGTATCCATTTATCTATTGATCAGCCAAGCTGGATCCATTCAACTTTAAGTGATGCGAAGGGAAAGAGAGAGGATGCAGCAATGTCTCTGGGGAGGCAGCACCGGAGCGGGTGGGAGCGGGTGGGAGCGGGTGGGAGTGGGAGGACGGTCATGGTTTTGGCAGAGGGTTGGATGCATATGCAGTGGTGCGGTGCTGTAGGTTGTGGTTGGGGAGATGGGATGGGGTAGGCTATAGTGACGTAAATGTTATTGCGATGAAGGTGGGTGTTGGTATTGGTTTCGGTCTGTCAGTGTATCGATACAGATTGCAAAATATATGGAGGGCCTCTTATGTGCGAGTTCTGATAAAGTAGCTATCATCTCGATCTGGATACATCTCGAAGCCTTTAAATGATTTTTGATCCTCGGAATCTGCTCATTCCTCAACCCCCGAGACACAAACCATTCCACACACCAACTCACCACAGAAAGCCAATTAAACAAAGACATCACACAAACTCCGAGTCCCTTACAGTCAGCCTCTTCCCAAGAATCATCAAAAGAGGCACATCACAAAAAGATAACAAAAAAAAAACCGATAATTTCTCTTTATTCTATTTGATTTGATATCTGGAATCAGTCAGTCTTTGACTCGGCGCAATTTGAATTGCACATCACTTGTGTCCTTGGACGACGCATTTACAGGGCTTCTACAGAGCTGCGCTGCTTATGTTCGAGCGTGGGGACGTGGATCACCAGCTACAAAAAGCGGTTAATTTTCTGGCTGAACGGGTCTTCGTGACGAGGTGGGTTGGGTTGATTTTTGGATTGTCTTTCTTTCTTTGTCATTTGAAGAAACAAAAGAAAAAAGTGCCTTTTTGTCTTTGGGTGTTGGTTTCAAAGGTTTGGGGTGTATCTACGCCTTTTTGTAGTCTTTATTTTTTTTTGTTCTCTTTGATCATGTAGCAAGCTTCCTGATTACATCTACATTCTTTTATTGAACCTTACTGATTGCCTCAAATCAAATCAATCACCAACAAGCCAACCAACCCATCGTTGGCTTGGCCGCCATATATCTACATTCACCATCAACACAATCGCCACAGTCAGCCTTGCATACCAAACATCCCACCACTTCTCATTCAGACTGGAAACTACCGCATTCTGCTCTTTCCAACAATCATTGTAACCAACCACCTTATTCTTATTATTGCCGCGGCAGACTGTTCATTTCAATTTTTCCTCCTCTTGCCAGAATTAACGCCCAACCAAAAAAGAAAGTGGCCGTCACCATTGTCAAAATCTCAAATCACACTCCAACCTTTTACCTTTTTGCTCTCACATTGCACAACGCCAGATTGCGCTTCTAGTTCGCAATTCCGCCCCAAGTCGGACGCTGCCGTGCGCCCTCCACATCAATCTCACCACATCAATCTGTTTCCCACTCTTTGAGCGCGTGCACCGCCAAAAGACGCTTCTCAGTGCCCTTCTCCCTCCACAATGCCTCTCCTCCGAAACACAAACCCTTCTCCCCTCTATGATCATTCGGCTTCCGACACTGACACTGGTGGCGCCGATCTTATAGACGATGCCTCCTCCCGGGCGTCCTCTCCCGAAGTCACCACCCCAACCAGCCTGCACCCCAACCGGCCCCTCCACCGCGCCCCTTCACAGTCCCCCGAGCCCGCCCCACAGCCACAGCATCATCCTCCCCACTTTGTCACTCCTTCAGCAACGGCGCCGAGAGTGGGACAAGATGGACCGTTGCCGAGATTGCAAAGTTACAATGTGCAGGTAGGACGGGAGAGTCCAGCGGACAGCATCAGTAGGTTTTCAGATTCGACGGTAACAACGGTGCTGAATACAGAAACCCCAAGTCCGGGACCGATGAGAGGACGGAGAGGCATGCGCAGTATCGATCTCGGCAGACGAGGCGGCAGACGAGGCACGCGCGTAATACCACGGGTTATTCACAGCGATGACGACTACGAGGAAGCCGGATCCTCTCGGGAATCTGTCGTGGAAATCGCAGACCAACGGAACTGTCTTCCTCCCCGGGCCACCGCTTCCTCTAAATCTCGCCCTCGCCAGCAAGAACAGCAGCCCACTGAACCCATTCCTTCCCACTTGCAGCCTCAAAATCACGAGCCGCCTTTGCATCTTCCTGCCCAGTCAGAAGTTTCCTCCAGTGCCCAATCACAACACACACCGTCACCCCCCCTTCCTCCCGCACACCGCTGGGCACCAACGCACCCTGCGACAACCACTGCCAACACCAACACTTCCGTGGCCGTTCGCATCCCCCCTTCTCCTCTTTACCGATTCCAGATTGTGCAGCAGTTACATTCAAGTCGTGTGCCGACCAGAGTCTTCTCGCCGGCGGATTCTGAGACGGAAACAGAAGTTAGCTATCAGCCTGTGCGTCCACCAAGACCACCTCCATCTGCTGCTCCGTCGACTGCTTTTTCATTTGCAGCGCCGTCAAGTGTTGTTTCGGCTTCGGCAAGCCCTGCATTGTTTGACGGCGGTAGATTCACGCCAGGGTATCAGCATAACGGTCACAATCTAGTTCATCGAGGGTCTTTCCCGCCGAGGTATCAGCTTGGATTGCATCCGAATTACAACTACAACTACCCATCTTTGTCTACATCGCAGTCGTTGTCATCGATTGGGTTTGGCACGAGATCAGGGAGATCTTCGGAGACGGATATCACGGTTTCGCGCGGGCGTGGCTGGCCCTCGAGACCAGCTAGTGTCAGTCAGCAGTCCAGTATCCCACAAACTCCGGACTATCCGCCTCGCACCAGCCGGGCTCCTGGGAGATACAGCGCTGACCTGCAGTCGCAAACTACGTCAACGTCCAGCCAAATATTCTACTCGCCGGATGTGCCTCCCCATGTTGGCCAAATAGCAGATACACCGTCCATATTCAACTCGGAATACTCTTACGAACACGGGCGTAACTTTGAATCGGCAGCCTCTCACTATCCGCCTACTGATTTCCGAACTACACCGCCCTTTACTACCGGCCTCGGCATTGGCTACGAAATTGATACGGCGCCGGGAACTAGTTACACCGGATACATCAACGAGACTATCACTACCACTACCAACACCACTACCAGCACTGTAAGCCCCCACGCTCTTGTTGGTCTCGGCATCACTGGCACACAAACCGCGCCGCCAACGCCTGATCACACACCACCACAATATAAACAGCATCAGCAGAGCCAGCAACTCCAGCAAGCGCCCCAGGTTCTATCCCAGCCTCCCGCCAATCCTACGATCGTCGGTTCCACAGGGCTACGAGGAATTCTCAGCGGTGTGCCTCATCAGCTCTCACAAAATCACCCAACTGGCCACGACATTGAAAACACAAATACGCCCAGTCTGAGTGCCACGCCGCCTTCAATCTATACCTCTATCGACTCCGATTCTAATCCACGCCTACCATTCGTCGATCAGCGGTCCAACCCTACACTCCAGGCGTCGGCTACACAAGTAAGCGGTGTACAGAATATCAGTCAGAGTCACCCTCATCAACCTCAGGCGTCGTCACAATCGCAGACTCAACCACCGCGATCGTCGCAGAATCGCGTGGGCGCCGGATATAGAAACCAGCCTTCGCACCCGAGAGCGCAGCTGCCGCTCAAGGTTGAGCACCGCAACAACCACACAAGGCTTCACAACGAGTCGAGAGCAGATTCTTTTGTTACGGCTGCCGAGGACTTTTCTTCGTCAGAAGAGGATCCCAGACATCGCTTCGACGAGTCGGATGATCCGTTGACACCCCAGGATCTTGATCCGCCCATTCACTACGGGATTGGCGCTGGAACTTGGTCAGAAGTCACTGCGCGGAACCAGCCGCATTCAGATACGGAGTCGGTGAGCACTACAAGGACTCCCAGAACTCGCCCTTCAACTCAGCAGGGGAATTTCCGAGATTTTGACGGACATTGGGGTGAAGGTGACGGGGCAGAGGAGAGTGTGGCCGAATACAGCACTGATTCTTACGAATACGACGAGGACGCCCCCGAGTACGACTCCTCATTCGCCGGCGACTCTTTTGAGGTCACTTCACGATTTAATGACAAGGGGGAGAGCGAGGGTATTAACAAAGAAGGAGATACTGAAACTGATCTTATTGGAATGGAGTGGAAAGCCATTATGAGTCCAGAACCTTTGGATCTTTCCGCCGTTACCGGACAGACCGCTCGCGCTCCATCGACCACGGAGTCTGAAGATTGCAGACTATCTGCCATGCAGGCCGTTTTGACGGCTACAGCGCCAACCAGAGAGCCTATCGGAGTCTCCCCAGCTTTGACGGATGCCTCACGTGTGACTATCAAGCGCACCATGTCTCCATATGAGCCATCGAACTCCGAGGGCTCCTTCAGTGACAGCGACATCGACGAGTCCGTTGATATCCTGCGTCGGTTGACGACACAGTCTGTCGATAGTTCAGACTTCACCGAGGAGAGAATTGAAAAACCTCGCCATGTGCTCCGCGATGACGTAGCTCCCTTCACGTCTTACAACATCGTTGGTGGAACGAAGCACGTGAACACGGCAGACAAGGAAATTTCTAGAGTTGTTGAGGGGCCACGAATTCCTCGTACCGTAGTCGATCGGCCAATTGACAGGAGACAGACTCAGCCGGGTCCTTCTTCCTTCCCGTCGAATCATGCAAATCCTTTGACGCAAAACCCCCCGTCGCCAGTGCAGAGGATTTCTCGGTGGTCGACTTCGGATTCTTCGGCTACGTCATCCATTGTCGCGGAGCAAAAAAGACATTCAATCACTTCGACACAGTCAGGGGTGACTTCTTTGTCTGCACAGCCGTCGCTTTTCGAGCCGGTCACGCCGCCCAGACGACAAATGACGCTTCGCCATGTTCGGCGGAACATTATCCGTGATGAGGAATCGGATGGCTCGCAGTCGCCCGCGTCTTCTGCCCGGGAGTCAGGCGTTGCGCTAAATAATGCGCAGGTGCCACTTCAACAACCGCGGGCCGTTAGACCAACGGTACCGCCACGGAGTAACACACCAGGAAGGAGAGTCGGGAGAGTTGCTACGTCGCATACGGGAGTAAGAGAGAGGAAGTTGACGCCACCCGTGGGTCCCGGTGCCAGGTATATGCCTCATAGGCAGATGCAGCAGAAAGGTGTTCCTAGGGCGGTCAATTCTGAAGTTAGACCTGTTTCCAGGTCAACTTCGGACCGTTCGCGGCATACACCAGTTTCGAGGCAGTCGACGCGGGATGACGACTTGCATCGTGTGGCCTCGGTTTATTCAACGGCGTCGACCTACTCCATCAACGATGCTCGTGCTCGCCGGGAGATCACTCAGTCTGGTTCTGTTCCGGTAGTATTGATTCCCGAACGCAGTTCTTCGGTCAAACGGGGTAAGGAACCGTCTCTCCGCTCCTCCAGTTCTCACCGGACTCGTGGTTCTCGCTCGGGTAGTGTGTCTTCTGCAAAAAACCTTGCCGTTGCTTACGTTCTTGATGGGCAATCCCCTGAATGGACTCGGGAACCTCCCCGCACTGCTCGCGGACGTAGTGGCCGGGCAATGTCTGAGTCTGAAGGAGACCGGGATCCTAATGTCCCCGCCCATAAACGATCTTTGAGTCTGTCGCCCCCAGCTAGTCGGGAGGGCTCACTGACTGTGGAGAGTATCCAAGCTCACAATGCGTTGCACGCCCAGTTGGCAGCCGCTGAGCCGAAGCATCAGGTTGCATTTAGGGTTGAGCCTCCCAACACGTTGAATACCGAGGTTATAGAGGGACAAGAGTTGATTCCCGGGTTTTCGCCGGCTGGTGTTGCCCACAGAGCTGTTCATTCGGCTTCGCCGCCCACACTGTTAGCAGATGATATTAAAAAGCGGGAGCTGATGGTCAAGACTCCATTCTCGGTTGCCTCGATGGAGACGACCTTCACGACGATAGAGACATCGGAGGCCAAAGCAATTCCGATCTTTTCGCATCAAAATTCTTCCGTTCAGGTTGTTGATCATACCTCTAGTCGCCCGTCGGATGCTTCATCTGCCGATACTTCGTCAAGAGCCTCTCGGGAAAAATCGATTGACGGAGGTCGCTCGAGGACCCCGGAGTATGCAACAGAACCGAGGACGCCGGTCAAGTTGACAAGCGGATTGGAAGATGTAGATTCTCCTTTGCGGAACCCACGTATTGCGCCTACGCCGCCGACGGCATCCACTAACAGGACATCTCAGGTCATCTCACCAGAGCCGGAATCAACTGGACGGCGTAGTTTGTCTCTGGTTCGTCGGGCATTGTCTCGGCGGCGAAACTCGGTGTTGTCGACTACCACGATGGACAAGGAGAAGGATCCTAACGGAAATATGATTATACGTGCGCTTCACAAGAGAGACCGCAAGTACCCGCCGGCTTCTGGTGGACGCGATGTCACGCCCATCCCTAGTGCCCACCCTCGCTCGAACAGCGATCCTGCTCCGCGTCCCCATTCCTCTCTCTTTTCTCGCTCTCGGTCATCCACTAACGATGAACCTCGGCGGTCCAGAAGCCAGTCAACCTACTCGAAACCCCCTTCGCGCGCCGGCAGTCTTAAACGTTCCCTGTCCAACCGGATTCGCCAGACGATCAGTCTCATCCCGGGAACCTCGGGATATTCCGGCAGTATCAGTGGGGATGAAGATGACTACAAGGAAACCGAACGGCGCGTCATTGGGCGGAGTTCTAGTGGGACTCTACGCGTGATGAACCGGGAAAGTGACGGTGATGGGTACGGAGAGAGTTTCCGTCGGGAAAGTGGAGGAGCATCGGAGGATGTCAGACCATTTTCGGCGGTAGGGATTGAGACAGTAGATGGAAGGAGAGAGCTTGTGTACACCCCAGAGAAGACATTACAGAGATCGCGCGGTGTCATATCGGAAGCTACCCAGCCAGGAACTGCGAATGATGTTCATCCGCCGACACACACCGAACGTCCCGCAACCCAAGAACATTCGCCCGCAAACTCTGATCGCGCGCACTACCTTACGCACATCTCTACCAAGGGTCGTTCGAAAACCTCGCAGTCGGTCCAATCCGGCCGCCTGGAGTCTTCCCTTTCGTGGATCTCGACGAAACCAGTGAACGGCGTGAAGAGTGGCTGGGAGTCGTTGGTGGGGCTACCGAGACGGATGGGGGAGAAGAAACGGGAGAAGCGGGTGGAAGGCCTGAGAGGACAGATTTCGGGGCCGCGTGAGGTTCGTGATGGGGTGGGTGAGATTGTGAGGAAGAGGGTGGCGCCGGTAGTGGATGGATATTGAGAGTCTGGATCGTCTCGATTTTTGTTGTAATATACGCATGTTTTGTTTCCATATTTTGTTGCTGCATCTAGTGTTCTGTACATATTCAAGGGCCAGTCATGAAGCTTCAAACAAGAATAATGTATTACCAGGCATCTCAAGACCAACTTGAAAACCAGCAATATTCCCAAACCTAAACGCCCAACTCCCATCCCAACCCAGCATCCTCTTAAGCTCCTTCATCTTTATATTATCATCACCCTTTATAGAACTGTCCCACACCGTATTCCCCCATCTACCTCTTGTCCATCCCCCCACCTGGATATCCTCCCGGCAGACTTCCTTGGAACCCTGGCGGCATAAACGGCGGCGCACCCCCTTGCCCAAATTGGCCTGGCGGCGGTCCCCCCGGGAACCCCGCCCCACCCTTCCCCCCAATGCCCGGCGGCGGCGCCGCAAACGGCGGAACCCCCGGTGGTGGAAACGGCATCCCGTTCGGCAAAGGCGGTAGTCCACCCTGGCTCGGGATCGGGAAGTTCGGCGGGAGGCCACGGGGGGCTCCGGGAGGGGGGACCATGTTGGGGGGGAACGCCGGGGGGGCCGCTGGCGGGGGTGAAGGAGGGGGGGGCTCCGGGGAAAGGGAAGGGTTGCGGGGCGCCGGGGGCAGCGGGGAGGGGGAAGGGGAAGTGGAAGGAGGGTTGGTTGTGGGGGAGCATAGGGTTGGCGTGGGCTTGGCCGGCTTCGGTATAGGAGGAGGTAATGGAGTCGATGACAGATTGGGCTTTTTCGTGGCCGATGCCTAGAAGAGGGGTGTGGTCGGTTAGTTTCAGGGTGGACGGGAAAATAAGAGAAAAGAGGGGGAAAAAAGAGGGACGTACGTTCGTAGTAGTCGACGACGTTGCGGATGTGGTTGCGGCCGGAATTGTGTGCTTTGCGCACGCTCATGGAGTCGTGAGTCAGATAGACATCACAGTAATCACCTGGATGGTCAGTTATGGTCCATAAAAACTAAATAAAGAATTTATCGCGGGGTATTTTGCGGTATGCATAGGTCCCGGGTGTTAGTAGTCAAATCGGCCGGTCCGCGGCGACCCGAAAACACGGTGATTGCATTCACAAATTTCGTCGTATTGCTTACAAAAGACTGTATTTTGTTAGCTTTCATCTCTATAATCTACACGCATCAATAAGTACTCACATTTCGGCATCCTGACAATATATTTGTGCTAATCAATAGATGCTTACTTTCTCCAACACCTTTGCGACCATTCGCGATCGCAAATGGGCATCGCGCCTTATACAAAAAAAGTTATCCCGCAAGGCTGACGCTACAGCCAATAATGTTTGCTTAGTCATAGAGAGGCTGGTTCTTCCCAAATGGCCAAGATATCAAGCCAGGGTTACATAGGGTTTCTAAATCGGGAAAAGACCAGACCTCTTTTGGAAGATAATGGACGACCAAGTTCGTGATGACTTCTAGAAGCTTTGCTAGCGAGGGTTTGCTATGATTAACACACAGACTGCGAATAAAAAGCACATATATCACGGTATACCACATATCAATGGTAAATATTCAATAAATATATTGTTAATATTGTCTTGAGATACTTTTATGGCTGGAGAGGCTTTGTATCGGCGTGTGATTGCCGCGCGATAGCAGACTCCGCACGCCTGCAGGTATTGGCTATCTATCACAGCACTTATCTATTTATCTACATAAGGATATGTGCGGTGCCGTTGGGTGGGATGGGGCGGATTGTGATACGGAGGTACGTGGGGATGTGGTTTTATTGTACAGATGTAAACAAAGTTTACGCTACGACAGTCATGGGGCGTTTTGCCATACGTCGTGATTTCTTTTTCGTCTTCTGTTGTGGTGAGAGGGGCGACGTGACAGAAGCTTCTGGCCATCATATCCGTCAGAGTCCGGGATTATGGCAATATCATGAGCAGCCAACAGGGGCCAAAGATTCCGATATTGACATCGATTTGAATATATATTGGGAATATGGAAACTTTCCTCTTTTTTCCGACCGTCTATTCAACGAAATAAATAGAATCTGTAATGCTGAATACTTCCACTCAGATACTCCTGCGGTGATGTCATGGCCGCGCATGAATTTTCCGCCGTTCCCATGATCCTCTACAACATCCCCACTTTAACCTTTTTTTCGTCAACCGCCATCCAAACATTGTAGTTGCCGTCAGTCTCAATCTTCAGACGCACAAATTGAAATTTGCTGGAAAAAAAATCTAGTGAAAATTCTGTAGAATGTGAAAAGTCTGAATTTCAAGATCAAAGTTCACCTCTTGGCTTCTTGGACTTAACGGCACCCACGCCACATTTGATCACGATCTTGTCAAGTTGTAAGAGACCCCGCCCAAAATATCGACACACCATGCCAAATCCATCTCGTTTCTGAATACTCATCATATTGACCCCACTATCATCCTCCCACACTAAGCAAATCCACCCGCGCATCTCCCCAACGCCATCTCTCCGCTCCTCAACTAAAATGAGGATATCACTGCGGCGAGATAGATAACTAAATAAAACTGACATTAATCGCTGTTTGAGTAATAGGCGAACTGGACATTCGAGACAACTCTCTAGGCGCTTTCGACTACTAGTCTGACTGTCGGGGTTGAATAACGAAAATATTGGAGCGGGAATTTGTTCTTGTCTCGATCGGATACTCGAGGTTTTAAGAATCCGAAGGCGTCAAGGGAGGAGGCAGATAGTCGGGAGTTTGTGTAGCATTAGTCCGTTACTAATGGCGATTCAACTATAACATCCAAACCCAACTATATACCACCCACACTCAACCTCTTTCTCCTCTTTCTCCTCTTTTCGGCTCATCCATTTACAAAATTTCCATCACCTTCTCTTCACTTGTCGCTCACCACCATCATCCCAATCTCAGTCTCAGTTTTCCTTCATATTCTTCTTCTGCTTGCTCTCTCTCTCTCTTTCTCTCTCTTGTAAAACTCTCTACTCTCCACTTAGCCGTAACCGACAGGACCAGGGCCCCTCAAACCACTTAAAGTCACTCCGCCGTCCACAAGTTCACTGGAACAAAAAGGATCCATCTAGAATCCAAGTTCAAGGCCTGTCAGCGTGCGCGTGGGATTTTCACTTTAACATCACGAAGTTTCGTGTGACGAGGGTAGGATTTATATTGTCAAGAGTTTGAACTTTTTTTTCTTGTCCATTTCGATATTTGTGCTTTGGCTTGAGCTCTTGTCTTCTTTTTTCTTGATTTAATACTTCTTTTTGTTTCGATTCTTGTTGGAAACAGGAACAAAAGGATACAAGTGGAAAAAGAGCTTAGTCGAGTTTATGAAAACGGCATCTGGATACAAAACTGATCAGGACGTTGAAGTTTTGACTTTGGTTTCTGCAAATTTTCTGCTGGGGATGACACTGACATCATCACACTTTCATACTGTGTCATTTTCAATCTTTTCTCATACAACTGTGAGAAGTCATACATGACTTCTTACCCAAACACACATTCACCGCCTACATCCCCTCGCCACCAAAATACCGTCTCGACCAATTCACCACTCCGTCTATCCAGCCTTCATCGCCGTCCTTTCATCCGCCCACTATGCGCGCAAAACGCAACCATAACATACCCAGGTCTCTCCTCCCCATCCACCGCTCCGCCCCAACCGGACTATTGCCCATATGTGACCTTCCATATCCAATCACGATTCTCCACCCGTTGGAGTGTATCCGGACACTTGACGTACGCAAGCCGTATGTCCCTACTCATGGCTATCTGAACCCCCGGGCCAGTTACCTCAGCCACATGTTCCGGTTCTTCCTGAGTAAGTAGTCTTCCAATACCGAAAACAATGACCCAGCACAAACAAACTAACAATCCACAGTCTTCCTTATCATGCTCCATCAAAATATTCAGGCAACCGAAAACGACCACTTCCCCAACTCTCCTCCCTCCCCCACGCCCTCCTCCCTCTCCTCCGCTGCCTCCACCACCAGCGACTTCTCAACCCCCTCCACCACCACACCCCCCCCTCCTCACCCC